>KV015038.1:71807-89684 GCA_001598015.1 Dorcoceras hygrometricum | reverse complement strand
TGTGCAAGCATAGAGAAACGGCCACTGTACACTGTACTATTCACCCAAAATAGTACCTACCTTGTTTCCTTCATTCCAGGCAACTGTACGATCCAATAAATCTTTTCCATATAAGCAAACGATCGTATTTCAAATACATAGAGCTTGCGCCTAAAATTACTTTGGAAATCAGCACTAACATCCATCGTCGTCAAAAGCTTCAACTGGAAAAACGCTAAGAAGAATTCTCTGCTGAAATGCGTACGCGTTTTTCCATCTGCTGATTCTTCTAGCAATAAAACGATGTCTTGTCAACTTAATTAAGTGACGCCGTTTTGCTATCTACGTAAAGCATCTGCTGGATAACAATATGTAGCGCATCTTCTGGATTGATACTTCTGCTGAAATCTCTAATGAACGCTTCTGCTGAATCAATCCAAAACGCTGTCGTTCCAACTAAATCAAACGCTGTCGTATAGCTTTCTTCAACAAAGAGACTAAGCAACTGCTGAACTACTTCAACAAAGAGTCTGCTGAAATCTTCATCTGCTGAAACGAAACAGTGCACTCCACGACGTCGTTCCAACTTATCAAAACGCTGTCGTTGACACTTCTTAGCAAAACACGATAGAACTCAAATCAAATACCATCTGCTGAATCTTCACGAATAACTGTTGTAGCTCTTCAAGAAGGTATCTGCTGAACTATAACTGTTCATACCAACGACGTCGTTCCAACTTATCAAAACGCCGTCGTTTAGCACTCCTCCAACTAATCAACTGCTGACCTCTTCATGAAAAACTCCAACTGATAAAACAGCACTTGTTGAATGCGACAACTGATCGATCAATCCATTTTGTCTTTTTGTTATCACCAAAACTTAATAAATATTGTTCTAACAATCTGACTAATTCCAGGTGTCACGATTATTAGATGATTGTATAGGTTTTTGCATCAAAATCACCCGTAAAAAAATCGATAATTCATCATTTCCACTCATGAAAATTAAATAGGCATTTATACATTAATTTTTTTATGAAATTTATTATTTACCTTAGTAACATATTGTTTGAAGATATATACATGAGCTTTCTAATTGTGTCTTTTTCAAATATTTATTTATGGTTTATATTTTTATCCAATAATGTATCATTTCAAGTAGGATAATATTATGTTAAATTCAAAAATTCCCAAATTCCTTGTCATTCCATTAAACTAACTTCGCCTAGTAAGCAAGTTAAAGTCAAAATTGGTCAATTCCATAAAATCGGATTAAAATAGATAAAAATTTAACGTTAAAGGATTAATATTGAAGTTTGACTAGTTGCAGGACTGAAAGAGAAAACAGTTAAAGATAGAGGACCAAAATGACCTTTTTCCCGTTACAAATATCACTGTTCATTCCAGCAGTTGCGTGGTTTTCGTAAAATCAGTAGTTGCACTTTTCATTCCAGGAGTTACGTTGTTTTCGTAAAATCAGTAGTTGCACTGTTCATTCCAGCAGTTGCGTTGTTTTCGTAAAATCAGTAGTTGCACTGTTCATTCCAGCAGTTGCATTCCATTGTAATATTACAGCTGTTGCATTCCATTGTAATATTCCAGCTGTTGCAGTCCATTGTAGTATTCCAGTAGTTGCACTATTCACTTCTAAAGTACTATTCGTTGCGACTGGTTCCTATTCCTTGTGTCTGGATATTTAAAATCAGTAGTTGCACTGTTCATTCCAGCAGTTGCGTTGTTTTCGTAAAATCAGTAGTTGCACTGTTCATTCCAGCAGTTGCATTCCATTGTAATATTACAGCTGTTGCATTCCATTGTAATATTCCAGCTGTTGCAGTCCATTGTAGTATTCCAGTAGTTGCACTATTCACTTCTAAAGTACTATTCGTTGCGACTGGTTCCTATTCCTTGTGTCTGGATATTTAGCGAAAATCCTTACGTCTGGTTTCACGTATGTTAGCGCTTTTCTTGCGACTGGTTGATGCGCTGACGACGTAGTTTCATTTAATACGTTTGTTTTTAGTAAAATGACCTTGCAGCTGGTTTCTTTTAGCACAACCCGTGAACAGTAGAAATCTGTTTTGTTTCATAGTACTGTTCCATTTTGTTGCGACTGGTTCCTGTCTTGCGACTGGTTCCTATTCATTACGACTGGTTCCTCTTACGACTGGTTTCATTTCAATGATATGTTTCCAAAAGCCGAATTCGATACTCAGTAAAATTTTAAAGTGGAAGCAAGAGTTTTAAATGATGGAACCCGAGGATTTTAAGAAATAAAGTTTAAAGAGAAGGATGTTAATGTAACGCCCAGAAATCCTAATTACGTTGAATTGAATGCATGACTAGGGGAAAAACCTTATGTTAGTATGATTTGCATGTCATGAATGTGATTATGTAATGATTTTATGCTTTACGTTGTGCATGTCGCCTTATGGTACGGTTTGAGTCCGGTAAGCGGGGACGAGTCCGGAGACGACCAAATCGAAAATATTTAAATTTTTTAACCCCTATATATATTTTAAAGCAAAATATTTTTATTTTATGCACCATTTCCAAAAAAAATAAGATTTTATGCACGGTTATCGAGGGGGACCGGTTTTTCACCTATACGGGCTATTTTTATGACTTTTACTACACTTTTAAATTTGAGAGGCCCTATATTACGAAAATTTAAGGCTTGAAGGCTGGGTTTAAATATTTTTAAGCCTTTTTAATTAGAGGAGGGTTAGTATTGGAATAGGCCTTTTATTTCCTTAACTAAACAAGTTGGAGGGGTCCTTTTGTACACTTTTCATTCACCCTTCTCCACAATTTCGAAAATTTACCCTAGCCCCTCCTCTCATCAGGCGACTCCAGCCTTCTTCTTCCCCTAGGTGGCCGAAAATTTTCAAGCTTTGATTGGAACTCTAAGGTGTGGTCTTCTCAATTGTCCTCCGCTCCGGTATCGCGTATCTTCGCTTCTTTTTCGATCAAGGCATGTTTTATTCTTTCTTTTCTCACCATTTAGATCATAATATACTGTTTTTACAAAGATTATGCATCGATTTTTCGTGGATGTTTCAGATCTTCACTCATATGATCACGATCATGTATTGCCTCATGTACACCTCACGGTTTTTGAACTTTTTTGCATGGTTTCTGTCGATGGACTGCTTGAGTGGTTTTGGCTCGTTGTTAGGTGGTTCATGGTGGTCCTAGGAGCGTCTTGTAGTGGTTCTAAGTGGAGGATTTTTGGTCGAACCGTTGGCTAGATGAAACACACCGTGCAGTGCGTATTTTTGCGCCGCGCGATGAGTCTGCTTCCCAAGGTTCGTGCGTCCAGGTGCGGCCATGGTTGGAGCTAGGGTCGGTCAGGTTAGGACCAGCTGGACCTGGGGGTGGTCCAGCCGACGGGACTCCGGCCAGTGGTGGCCGGAGCAAGGAGAACGAAGCAATTGTCGGCGGCCTGTCGTGTAGGTGCATGCGGCAGTGTGTGTAAATTCGAGTTAGGGTTCCTTTGTGAATTGTTTCGGTTCAATTGAACTGGCTGGTTCGATTGGACCGAACCAGTTCTTTAAGTCTCGAGTAAATTATTTTAAGTCCGGTCCGAGATATTTTATTTTTAAAGTCCGAGTCATTTTTATCGGGTCAAGTCAACTTTTTAAGTTAAAAATTTATTCTTGGTCAAAATGATTTCGGGTCAATGATTTTATGTTAAAAATTGTTTTAAGATACTGGATTTTTTTTAGTAAATTGGATTTTAATCAAATTGTTGGATTTTGGGCCATTAATTATTCTAATGAGTTTTAAGCCTGTGATGTTGGGACGAGTCCTTCAAATGATTTTAAAGGGTTGATTCTATGTTGTTGGGCCAATTTTGAGTTGAACTTAGTATTATTTTAAGTCTAGTGGAGGCCTTGGGCTTAGAATTAGTGGGCCAATCGCTTGAGCCAGTCCTTGACCGCGCCGAGGAAATTAATGCATAGGCCCATGAATATATATTTAATTATATACGTATTATGCTATGGAATTGATTATGAAATATTTTAAGGAAATTAAATATATATTGATGGGCCAAGATATTTTTAAAGTTTCATGAATCTTATGAAAGCATGCATCATGAAAGTTTAAGTTATGTTAAGGCATGAATAAAAAATATTTTGAGGGATTGAAGTGTTGTGGGGCAAAGTAATGATGGGAGATAGCCGGGTAGCCGGGCCCGGGGATCCCCTGTTAATGTATGAGCTTATGGATCCATGTGTGACATCATGGTGAAGTGGCAGCATAGAGGTGTGACATATAGGGATCCTCGTGTGACATCGGGGTGAACCACACCGCCACGTACGTTGGTTTATAGATTGATCAATCGAATTAATGGCTTTCACTTCATGGATACGACTCCTGTGTTCTTTTAAGTTATGTTATATTTATTCCATGCCTTAAGATATATGTTATATGATGAAGTATGTACGACTGTATTATGATTCAAGTTTTAAGATCTTCAAGCACGCATGTCATGAAATTATGTTCCTATACTTATGTTCCTGCATGTGGTTTTATTATATGTACCTTGTTATTAGCGGATAGAGCATGCTGAGCCTTTAGGCTCACTAGGTTTAAATGGTGCAGGTGAGCAAGATGTTGATGATATTAATCCGACCGGCGGTGAGGACGTCTGATGCTCCGCTGCGGCTGTTACCCCGTGACCACTCAGTTATTTTATGCCTTTTCTTTTAGACATGTTTTCCGCAAACAGTTTTGAATACTCTGATTTTTATGTTAGCCCGTGTGATGTGTATTGAGGATGTTTTGCAAGATAGAGCATGCTGAGCCTTTAGGCTCACTAGGTTTAAATGGTGCAGGTGAGCAAGATGTTGATGATATTAATCCGACCGGCGGTGAGGACGTCTGATGCTCCGCTGCGGCTGTTACCCCGTGACCACTCAGTTATTTTATGCCTTTTCTTTTAGACATGTTTTCCGCAAACAGTTTTGAATACTCTGATTTTTATGTTAGCCCGTGTGATGTGTATTGAGGATGTTTTGCAATTCGTTTTAAACGGATGTCGAGATGATATTTTTAAACGCTTTAAGTTATGGTTTATTTATAGCTTTTATTAAATTTTTATTCCACGTCTGTTTTAAAAAAAATGGAGAGGTTTAGTACGTTTCTACTAGGTATCAGAGCGGTGGTTCTGGTGGGGTACTAGCATGCTGCATGGAGCTCGGAAGTTGCACTGCCAGTCTGTGAGTTTTATTTTATGATTTATGTTTATGTTGCATGCTGCATGTTTAGTTTTACCTTTGATTTTAAGGGTTAGACGCCTAGTCATGCACCTAGATTTACGTTATAAGGTTTTGGTGTACCAGAAAAATGCCTCCCCGTCGCATTAGAGAGCAGCAGCAGGATGACGACTTGCCTCCTCCTCCTCCACCACCCCAAATGACGCCGTTTGAGAGGGATAACGTGGAGATGTTAGCCGGGATTAATAGGCTATTGGAGCGTCAGACAGAGCGACCCGGGAAGTCGCATGAGGAAGATATTTCTGAGAGGTTCCGCAAGCAGGGACCTAAGGAGTTTTCGTGGCACTACAGATCCGCTCGTTGCTGAGGAGTGGATCTGATCCATGGAGACTATCTATGATTTCATGGGTCTGACGGACGCCGACAAGGTCCGTTGTGCGATTTTTATGCTGAAGGCAGATGCCGCTCTTTGGTGGAAGGGCACAGTGGTTGGACTACATCTGGAGAGCTTGACGTGGGGAGAGTTCAAGAAGGTCTTCTTTGAGAAGTACTTTACTGTGGATGCCCGGAGCCAGCTGATTCGAGAGTTTATGAGTCTCCGTCAGGGAGACAAATCTGTTGCAGAGTATGTTCAGCAATTTGAGCCGGGATGTCCCTTTGTACCCACGATTGCTACCGTAGAGAGTGAGAAGCTGAGGCAGTTTACTGATGGACTGCGACCGGACATCCACCACGATGTCAATATGGCGGCAGTGAACAGGGCTTACCGGTCCGAGAGGGGCCAGAAGGATATGAGGGAGGTCTATCAGAGGAAGAGGCAGATGCAGCCGCCCGTCAAGGGCCAGTCTTCACATCCTCCAGCGAAGAGACCGTTTCAGGGGCCTTCTAAGGGCCCAACTCAGCAGGGACAGCAACAGTATAGACCACAGGGCCAGCTGAGGCCACAACAGCAGGGGGCCAGCAGACCCGGATACTACCTTACTTACGGGTATTCCTCTTTAAGATTTCCGCTATTTCTATGATTTGTGAGTTTAGTATTTGTTGTAAACAGATTGCATGCTGAGTAGAACACTACTAGGAGATTCGTGCCTTAGACTGGTTGAACTTAGTGGAACTGTATGCCTTCTAGGACTTCTATGTGAACATGGACAGTAGGGCTAGCTAACTTAGAATATGTGTAGGCATCTGAACTACTTGTTGAGACCTAGTTTAACTGTAAGTGCGTGCTTGCATGTTGTGTCCGTTTCAGGCGATATTCGTGTGCTTGGTGTTACTACCCTTGCATTACTAGACTCGGGGGCAACTCACTCGTTTATTTTGAGCGCGTTTACGCAGAGGATGGGTATTACACCGGAGCTTGGGTATGGCTCTCGACGTGACGGTCCCGTCAGGAGAGGAGTTGACAATGACCAGTGCGGTTCAGGGATTGACGATGATGTTCCAGGATCATGCAGTCCAAGTAGATTTAATGGTGTTACCGATGTCGGGATTCGATCTCATCCTAGGAATGGATTGGCTGATAGAGTTCGGAGCAGTGATTAATTTTCAGAGGCGGACAGTTTCTATCAGACCGCCAGGGCAGGAGGCCTTCTTATTTGAGGCAGCTAGGAGGCCACGGAAGCCCAGATTCATATCTTTCTTACAGGCCAGGAAGCTAGTCGAGCATGGATTTCAGGCGTTCTTGGCTAGTGTTACTGCTTCAGGAGATTCAGTAGGCCCTTCGTTGTCTGATGTGGTGGTAGTCAGGGACTTCGCAGTTGTTTTCCCCGACGATGTCGCAGGAGTTCCAACAGAGAGAGAGGTGGAGTTTTCTATTGAGCTGATGCCAGGTACAGTGCCTATCTCTAAGGCACCGTATCGTTTAGCTCCTACCGAGATGAAGGAGTTGAAAGAGCAGATTCAGGAGTTGATTGACAAGGGGTTCATTCGCCCTAGTTTCTCTCCATGGGGTGCACCAGTTCTGTTTGTGAAGAAGAAGGATGGTAGCATGAGGTTGTGTATTGAGTACCGGGACTTGAACAGGTTACCGTGAAGAACAGATATCCACTCCCGAGGATTGAGGATTTATTCGATCAGTTGCAGGGAGCTTCAGTATTCTCGAAGATTGATCTGAGATATGGCTATCATCAGCTGAGATTTAGAGAGGAGGACGTGTCCAAGACTGCTTTTTGGACACGCTACGGCCACTACGAGTTCTTGGTGATGCCGTTTGGTCTGACGAACGCCCCAGCGATTTTCATGGATCTGATGAAGGGTATTCAGGCAGTTTCTAGACCAGTTCATCATTGTGTTCATCGACGATATTCTGATCTATTCGAGGAGCTTTGAGGAGCATAGGCAGCACTTTCAGACAGCTTTGCAGACCTTGAGGGAGAACAAGTTATACGCCAAGTTCAGCAAGTGCGAGTTTTGGCTGGAGCAGGTGGCTTTCTTAGGGCACATTGTGTCGAGAGATGGGATTTCTATTGACCCATCGAAAGTGGAGGCAGTGCAGAACTAGGGGATTCCAAAGAATGCAGCAGATATTCGTAGTTTCTTGGGCTTGGCAGATTATTATCACAAATTCATCAAGGGCTTATCCTCTATTTCAGTTCCCTTGACAGCCTTGACCAAGAAGAATGCGAAGTATGAGTGGAGTACCGACTGTCAGAGGAGCTTTGATCAGCTGAAGGAGGCCCTTACTTCAGCACCAGTATTAGCTATTCCAGTGAACCACGAGGAGTTTGTGGTTTATACAGATGCTTCTTTGAGAGGTTTGGGTGCAGTTCTGATGTAGGGTGGTAAGGTTATTGCGTATGCGTCGAGAGAGTACCGACTGTCAGAGGAGCTTTGATCAGCTGAAGGAGGCCCTTACTTCAGCACCAGTATTAGCTATTCCAGTGAACCACGAGGAGTTTGTGGTTTATACAGATGCTTCTTTGAGAGGTTTGGGTGCAGTTCTGATGTAGGGTGGTAAGGTTATTGCGTATGCGTCGAGACAGCTGAAGAGTTATGAGAAGAACTATCCGACGCACGATCTGGAGCTTGCAGCAGTGGTGTTCGCACTGAAGATTTGGAGACACTATTTGTAAGGTGAGAAGTGTCAGATTTTCACCGACCATAAGAGCCTCAAGTACTTCTTCACCCAGAAGGAGCTGAATATGAGGCAGCGCATATGCCTAGAGTTGGTGAAGGACTATGACTGTGACATTAGCTACCATCGGGGTAAGGCTAATGTGGTAGCAGACGCTTTGAGCCGGAAGATTCAGGGATGGCATGTTTATCAGTTGAGCGACCACTACAGACTGAGATTCAGAGATTTGGGTTGGAGTTTTATTCAGGAGGCTGTGCGCCTAGCCTCGCAGCGCTCACAGTTCAGCTGACTCTTCGAGATCGGATTAGGGACGGCCAGGCTGCAGATGAGCAGTTACAGCAGTGGAGACAGAGAGACGAGGCTAGAGGATGAGGTTTGTACACATTCGAGGATGGGCTTACTCGTTTCAGGGGTCGCATGTGGGTACCCAATACTGAGCAGTTGAGAGCTGAGATCTTATCAGAGGCCCATGCATCGACGTATTCCATTCATCGAGGGAGTACGAAGATGTACAGGGATTTGCAGACACTTTACTGGTGGCCAGGGATGAAGAGGGATATTGGACGATTTGTATCAGAGTGTTTGACCTGTCAGCAGGTCAAGGCAGAGCACCAGAGACCAGCAGGGTTACTTCAGCCACTCCCTATCCATGAGTGGAAATTGGAGAACATCACGATGGATTTTGTGGTTGGTTTACCTAGGAGTCCCAGAGGCTTTACGGTGATTTGGGTGATTGTGGATCGACTCACCAAGTCCGCACACTTTCTACCGGTGAAGACCACTTTCACATTGACTCAGTATGCAGAGCTATACATTAGAGACATTGTCAGGCTGCATGGCATACCAGTCTCCATTGTGTCAGATAGGGATTCAAGGTTTACGTCTGCATTTTGGAGGAGCTTACACGCTGCATTGGGGACCAAGCTATCATTCAGTACGGCTTTTCACCCAAAGACAGACGGTCAGTCGGAGAGAGTCATCCAGATTCTATAGGATTTACTGAGAGCCTGCATGATAGATTTCCAGGGTACGTGGGATTCTAGGTTACCCTTGGTAGAGTTCACGTACAATAACAGTTTTCAGGCATCGATTGGGATGGCTCTTTATGAGGCTTTGTACGGGAGGAGGTGTAGGTCTCCCGTGCATTGGGATGAGGTTGGCAAGAGGATTTTGACTGGACCAGAGATGGTGCAGCAGACAGCAGATATTGTGACCAGGATACGAGATCGGATGAGGACAGCTCAGAGTCGTCAAAAGAGTTATGCCGATCGTAGACGACGAGATCTGGAGTTGGCAGTAGGGGACCATGTATTTGTGAGGATATCGCATATGAAGGACGTGATGCGCTTCGGCCGGAGAGGCAAGCTCAGTCCGAGATTCATTGGACCGTTTGAGGTTTTGGAGAGGGTCGATACGTTAGCATATCGCATAGCACTACCACCCAGTCTGTCAGCAGCACATAACGTGTTCCATATTTCGATGTTACGGAAGTACATCCCGAACCCATCTCATGTGCTGGATTTTGAGCCGCTACAGTTGGCGCCAGACTTATATTTTGAGGAGAGACCAGTTCAGATATTAGCACGAGAGGAGCGCAGTCTTAGAGCTCGGAGGATTTCGATGGTCAAGGTCCGGTGGCAGAATCACTCGGCAGATGAGGCTACCTGGGAGACCGAGGACGATATGCGGACGCGCTATCCAGAGCTTTTCGGTATGTAACTTAATTTTGGGGACGAAATTTCTATAAGGGGGGGAGAGTTTTAACGCCCGGAATCCTAATTACGTTGAATTGATTGCATGACTAGGGGGAAAACCTTATGTTAGTATGATTTGCATGTCATGAATGTGATTATGTGATGATTTTATGCTTTACGTTGTGCATGTCGCCTTACGGTACGGTTTGAGTCCGATAAGCGGGGACGAGTCCGGAGACGACCAAATCGAAAATATTAAAATGTTTTAGCCCCAAGACATATTTTAAAGCAAAATATTTTTATTTTATGCACCATTTCCAAAAAAAAATAAAGATTTTATGCACTGTTATCTAGGGGGACCCGTTTTTCGCCTATACGGGCTATTTTGTTAGTATGATTTGCATGTCATGAATGTGATTATGTGATGATTTTATGCTTTACGTTGTGCATGTCGCCTTACGGTACGGTTTGAGTCCGATAAGCGGGGACGAGTCCGGAGACGACCAAATCGAAAATATTAAAATGTTTTAGCCCCAAGACATATTTTAAAGCAAAATATTTTTATTTTATGCACCATTTCCAAAAAAAAATAAGATTTTATGCACTGTTATCTAGGGGGACCCGTTTTTCGCCTATACGGGCTATTTTTATGACTTTTACTACACTTTTAAATTTGAGAGGCCCTATATTACGAAAATTTATGGCTTGAAGGCTGGAATTTTAATATTTTTAAGCCTTTTTAATTAGAGGAGGGTTAGTATTGGAATAGGCCTTTTAATTCCTTAATTAAACAAGTTGGAGGGGTCCTTTTGTACACTTTTCATTCACCCTTCTCCACAATTTCGAAAATTTACCCTAGCCCCTCCTCTCATCAGATGACTCCAGCCTTCTTCTTCCCCTAGGTGGCCGAAAATTTTCAAGCTTTGATTAGAACTCTAAGGTGTGGTCTTCTCAATTGTCCTCCGCTCCGGTATCGCGTATCTTCGCTTCTTTTTCGATCAAGGCATGTTTTATTCTTTCTTTTCTCACCATTTAGAACATAATATACTGTTTTTACAAAGATCATGCATGTATTTTTTGTGGATGTTTCAGATCTTCACTCATATGATCACGATCATGTATTGCCTCATGTACACCTCACGGTTTTCGAACTTTCTTGCATGGTTTCGGTCGATGGACTGCTTGAGTGGTTTTGGCTCGTTGTTAGGTGGTTCATGGTGGTCCTAGGGGTGGCTTGTAGTGGTTCAAAGTGGAGGATTTTTGGTCAAACCGTTGGCTAGATGAAACACACCGTGCAGTGTTTGTTTTTGCGCCGCGCGATGAGTCTGCTTCCCAAGGTTCGTGCGTCCAGGTGCGGCCATGGTTGGAGCTAGGGTCAGTCAGGTTAGGATCGGCTGGACCTGGGGGTGGTCCAGCCGGCGGGACTCCGGCCAGTGGTGACCGGAGCAAGGAGAACGAAGCAATTGTCTGCGGCCTGTCGTGTAGGTGCATGCGGCAATGTGTGTAAATTCGAGTTAGGGTTCCTTTGTGAATTGTTTCGGTTCAATTGAACCGGTTGGTTCGATTGGACCGAACCAGTTCTTCAAGTCTCGAGTAAATTATTTTAAGTCTGGTCTGAGTTATTTTATTTTGGGCCGCGTAATTTTATTTTTAAAGTCCGAGTCATTTTTATAGGGTCAAGTCAACTTTTTATGTTAAAAACTTATTCTTGGTCAAAATGATTTCGGGTCAATGATTTTATGTTAAAAATTGTTTTAAGTTGCTGGATTTTTGTTAGTAAATATTTTAAGTCTAGTGGAGGGCTTGGGCTTAGAATTAGTGGGCCAGACGCTTGAGCCAGTCCTTGACCGGGACGAGGAAAATATTGCATAAGCCCATGAATATATATTTAATTATATATGTATTATGCTATGGAATTGATTATGAAATGTTTTAAGGAAATTAAATATATATTGATGGGCCAAGATTTTTTTAAAGTTGCATGAATCTTATGAAAGCATGCATAATGAAAGTTTAAGTTATGTTAAGGCATGAATGAAAAATATTTTGAGGGATTGAAGTGTTGTGGGGAAAAGTAATGATGGGAGTTAGCCGGGTAGCTGGGCCCGGGGATCCCCTGTTAATGTATGAGCTTATGGATCCATGTGTGACATCATGGTGAAGTGGCAGCATAGAGGTGTGACATATAGGGATCCTCGTGTGACATCGGGGTGAACCACACCGCCACGTACGTTGGTTTATATATTGATCAATCGAATTAATGGCTTTCACTTCATGGATACGACTCATGTGTTCTTTTAAGTTATGTTATGTTTATGCCATGCCTTAAGATATATGTTATATGATGAAGTATGTACGACTGTATTATAATTCAGTTTTAAGATCTTTCAAGCACGCATGTCATTAAATTATGTTCCTATACTTATGTGCCTGCATGTGGTTTTATTATATGTACCTTGTTATTAGCGGATAGAGCATGCTGAGCCTTTAGGCTCACTAGGTTTAAATGGTGCAGGTGAGCATGATGTTGATGATATTACTCCGATCGACGGTGAGGACGTCTGATGCTCCGCTGCGGCTGTTACCCCGTGACCACTCAGTTATTTTATGCCTTTGATTTTAGACATGTTTTCCGCAAACAGTTTTGAATACTCTGATTTTTATGTTAGCCCGTGTGATGTGGATTGAGGATGTTTTGCAATTCGTTTTAAACGGATGTCGAGATGATATTTTTAAACGCTTTAAGTTATGGTATATTTATAGCTTTTATTAAATGTTTATTCCACATCTGTTTTCAAAAAAAAAATTGAGAGGTTTAGTACGTTTCAGTTAAAGGAACAAAAGTTTATTTTAAGATTTATGGCAAAGATAACAGACTGTCATAATGGGTGAGGTGAGCTGTCAGGCCTCGTGCTCTAAACAGAGTAAAATCATACAAACACATACGGAAGCTATCATAAAGCGGGTAAAATTTTCGCTTTTGGCCTGACGGTTTAAAACAATATATTAAAATAATTCGATACTCAAAATAGATATCCCAGTTTATAAAAACAACCAACAGTATAGCATAACAGCATCAACACAAAAACATGTATCAGACTCCAACTACTGGATACAATAACGAAGCACATGGCATCCCCCTGGCTAACTGATACGTATAAATATAAATATGCTATACGCAACTGGGACACGCTAACCACCTCCTGGGGCACCACCAGCTGGGTTAAAACTACGACCAGCTGTAAAACATGGGTTCCCTGAAAACAACACAGACAAGGATACAAACCAAGCCCCAGGGGGACATGGGGTCAAACCCCAGTACGGAGAGCAACAGATATAGCTAAAAGAATGCATAAGATAAAATGCAGATGCTATGCATGAGTGGTAGTTCCCACGTCGGCGCATGGTGGCTAAAGATCCCAGCAGGGAGATGAGAGTGCGGTATTGCCGCTCGCCCTCGCATCCTGGTAAGAATCAACAACAGCAATACAAGATACAAGGCTGCAAAATACGATACACAAGGGATCTGAAATATGCGTGAACAAATGCGTGTATGCAATTCACATGAAACAGCTAGCATAAACACCAATGCTCAGCAAGCAATACACATATAGGTTCACCGAAACATCCCAGCAGCCACGCATAATATCTCACGCCAATTCCAAGCTACATCAAGCTCAAATCCATACCTTATACTTTTGTGCAACAATTACTACAAAACAGGCCCGAGAGATCTGGATAGCAACCTGCTAAATACACAACACACAGATCTCAAAAGCTGCACATAACTCACGGCCAATTACAGAAACTCACGGCTGGGAGCCACGCTCAACCAACTCAATTACTACCAAAACAACTTACTGGAAGCTTAAACCAAGGCTAGGAACAAGATCTCATCACAAGGGAACGAAGTTCTACCTGCACTACAAAACGCACAATCGGGCAGCAACTTCGCGTTCCTCAACTAGCCAACCACAGCCTCCAAAAGTGGTATGGAATGATAGAGCATCGCAAGAGTAGTCCAACGCTACCTCGCACGTATCAAACAACGACCGAAAACGATGGGAATTGCCGGAGAAAAGCTACGGTGAACAGTAACCTAGGGTTCGAAGCGAAGAACACAATCGAGGAGAATATTCTAAGTATGGGATCTGATATCTCAAATCGAAGAACAAGTCTTTCTTATATACATCTCGTAAAAGCTGGTTAAATCATCCACCGACATAACCAGCAGGCACCAACAACAAATACAACCAGCAGATGCAACAAAACCAGCTGCTGAAATCTCAAACAACGTAAATCAAAACAACGTCGTAGAACACTACTTACGACTGGTTCTCAACCAAAAGCTGGACAACCAGACGACTGGTTTAAACATCGTGGGAAATCTCCAAAAGCTGGTACCAGCCGCAACATATGAAACGCAGCGTTGCAACTAAACAAAACGGCGTCGCACCGCTGACATCATCAAATCTGGTCGATAGCTCTCGTGCAATACCAACTGCAAGCTACAGTAACCTCCACCAGCTGCAAGCTACAGTAGCGAACAAATCTCTTGCAGCTGGACAACCAGCCGCAACATCCAAACGACGACGTTTCCCTCTCGCGCTACAGTGTTGTTGACCCGCGTTGACATCTGCTTCAGCTGAACAACCAGCAGGAGCACACGCGACCAGATCTCACACTAGCGCTACACCAAAACGACGTCGCTCCAACTTATTCAAACGACACCGTATCCAACTCGATACAAATACACTAAACCAGCGACTGGTATTTCAAGTGCTACCAGATCTCTCCAAACGACGGCATTTTGGAATCTCACGTTTCCAAATAAACGCTACGACTGGTTTTTACAAATCAACCAGCTTTCTCAATAAAACCAGCTTTCACCACAAAAACCAGCTTTCACACAAAAATCTAAAAAACACAAAAACTCCCAGAATTGCTCCAAATGCTATTTCAGACCCGAAAATGCGAACCAAACTTACAAACAGAGATCTAAACCACCAGAAATCTCTAAAAAACCGATACAATCCAACAATTAAATCTTGATTACAAATCCAGGTCTCACATTTCTCCCCCACTAAAAAGGATTTCGTCCCCGAAATCAAAGAACAATTCTGTAATATTGTTGATATCAATTATAAAGTGGTCCTGGTTTATGGCCCGTTCCCACCCCTTGAAATTGTATCCCAATGTGTCATGGATATTTAATTGTAAATATTAGATTTAATGGGAGGACATTTGAAGACGATGGAGCTGATGATCAAAGATATTGAAGACCGAAGATTTGTAAAACTGGAAGCAAATGTAATAGGATTGCATTGCATACTGTATTTCACCTAGGACTGGACCTAGGTCCGTGATTGGCAACCACGGACCGCATAGCTCTCGCTATCGATCATCCCAAATTTATATATATATGCGATATATATGTTTGTTGAATCCGCATTTTAAATTGTGATTTAAAATTAATGAGACCGAATTTCAAAACTAAAATCCCTCATTTTAAATATAATTTAAAATTTATATCAAGATTAAAAGTTTATTCGATAAACTAAGGGAATTTAAAATTTGTTTAAATTTTCCTACCTTCCATCAACAATGAGTGTACGTCGATGCTACCCGTATACATGGCCCGGCTCATATTATTGAGGGGGTTATGTATGCCGGAAAGCCGTACACGTCATTGACACTCGCTGTGAGTTGGTTGGAACTCTCTTTAAGGTTGACTCATATTATTGGGGACGTTAAGTGGACCGTCCTTCACAACTCGAAATTGATGAATCATCTTGACACATGATAGTAATCGGCGTCATATTATTGGACCCTTACTGGACGTGAGGTAAATACATGGAGGTTGCACCGGTTGCAATTGGGCTCTACCTTTTAAGGGTCATGGTTGGCTGATATTATTCGGGACCATGATCGCTTGATTGGACTCTGTGTACCCACTAAGGAAACTTGCTTTCTCGATTTCATTAGAGGGTGGTGAAATCGTTAAAATAGTGGGAGAGTAATTCATAAACTAAATGACCTTGTTTTATGTCTTAGCGTTTTTCATAAATAGTCAGTAATGCATGTCTGTTTTTCTTCAGTATAAACTGCTCATATAATGTTTTCGATCAAAAATCCACTTGCTGCTATACTGGATAGCAACAAGTTCACTGGTCTGAACTACCAAGATTGGCTTCAAAACCTCAATATTGTATTGGCTTCGGAGAAACTTCTCTATAGAGAAGAGCCCTCCGAAGGAAGCCCCTGTCGATGTCAGTCCTTAGGAGATGACAAAGCTGAATAAATGGTGGGATGACGAGCTTAAGACACGATGCTATATGATGGCATCAATGTCAAACGAAATGCAGCGGCGTTTTGAGAAGACGGTGTACGCTGCTTACATACACCTTCATCGTTAAGGAGCTGTATCGGGGAGAACTCTCGGGTTGAGAGGTTCACCACTGTCAAGGAGCTTATGACGAGCCTCATGCGCGATGGGACTTCGGTCTGCGAGCATGGGGTTCGCATGATTGGGCTCATTGAATAGCTGGTGGGCCTTGACATCACACTTCCACATGAGCTGTCTGTGGATTTGCTTCTCCTCTCACTCCCTGCTGCATTCGACCCCTTTGTGGTCAACTTTAACATGAACAAGCTGGATGCCACCCTTGAAGAGGTGGTGAACATGCTTGTAGTGTTCGAGGGGACCATAAAGAAGGACAAGCCCGTCCTCCTTTTGGGCTCTTCTTCCTCAGTGAAGAAGGGGCCCAAACGCAAGGGTAAGAAGCGTTCTGCCCCTGCAAAGGAGGAAAAACCCACCAAGAAGTGAAAGGCAAAGGCTTCCAAGCCAAACAAGTCTGAGGATGTTTGCCACCACTGCCACAAGCCTGGGCATTGGAGGAGGAACTGCAAGGAGTACCTCGAGAAGTTGCGAACTGCAAAAGGTATGTTCTACATCGAAATAAATATGTCTCTTAATTCGACTTTGGGTACTTGATACCGGATGTGGATCTCATATCTGCAATGATTTGCAGGTAATGACAAGAAGCCGACGTCTTAGAGAGGGTGAGACCCACTTAAGGCTGGGCAATGGAGCAAGGGTTGCTGCAGTAGCTATAGGAGATGTTTATTTATTTCTATCTTCGAATTTTAAGCTGTTATTGAGAAACGTTTTGTTTGTTCCCGAATTAATAAAGAACATTATTTTTGTTTCAATGCATGATAGTGATGGATATTCTTGTCTTTTTGCTAATTCGATTTCCAATATATACAAGAATGAATGTTTGATTGGAGTTGGGGAACGCGAAAACGATTTATACACCTTAAAATTAAAATAATTCCAACTCACGATGTGGAAACACATACAACAACAATTAAAAAGAAAAATGATAGCTTGAACCCAGCACAACTTTGGCACGCTAGGGTAGGTCATATTTCCTTGAGTAGGATGAACAATTTGGTTAGGAGTGACATGTTTGATACGTCAGATATTAACTCCCTACCGACTTGTGAGTCTTGTCTCAAGGGAAAAATGACTAAACAACCCTTCACGGGCAAGCCTGAACGTGCTCAAGGCCTATTGTATTTGATCCATACTGATGTGTGTGGCCCACTTAGCATTGGTACTAAGTACGGTCACACATACTTCATCACCTTTACCGATGATCACTCTAGGTATGGGTACTTGTACTTAATGAAGCACAAGTCTGAATCCTTTGAAAGGTTCAAAGAATTCAAGGCTGAAGTAGAAAATCAGTTAAGGAAAAGTATTAAAGCACTTCGATCCGATCGAGGTGGAGAATAATTGAGTGCTGAATTTCAAGACTATCTTAAAGAGAATGGGATTATCTCACAGTGGACCCCTCCGGCCACACCACAGCTCAATGGTGTAGCGGAGCGTCGTAATCGAACC
>KV015038.1:54589-71228 GCA_001598015.1 Dorcoceras hygrometricum | reverse complement strand
CTTGAGGATTTGGGGGTGTCCTGCTTACGTGAAGCAGACAGTGGGAGATAAGCTGGATAATAGATCCATCTTATGTTACTTCATAGGGTATCCAAAGAATTCCATTGGATACTACTTCTACTATCCCAATGAAACAAAAGTGTTAGTTTCTAGAAATGCCACCTTTATGGAAAGGGAGTTTCTACTTGATAGAAAAGGCAAGATAGTAGAACTCGAAAAAGTTCGAGAACCATCTGAAGTACCAAGTGAATCTCTCGCACCTCAATTGCCAATACCAAAAATGGTCGCACCTAGGAGATCTGAAAGGATTCCTAGGGCTCCTGATAGATATGGTTTCCTCCTTGAAGATGATCAAAGTGATCAAGTTATTGGATGTGATCCAAGAACATTCAAGGAGGCAATTTCCGATGCTGATTCTAATTTGTGGATTGAAGCAATGCAGTCTGAGATTGACTCAATGCATGCGAACCAAGTTTGGACTCTTGTTAATCCTCCCGAAGGAATAGTTCCTATTGGGTGTAAATGGATATACAAGAGAAAATTTGGGCCTGATGGTAAGGTGCTGACCTACAAGGCACGACTGGTCGCGAAAGGTTACACTCAAAGGCAAGGTGTTGACTATGATGAAATCTTTTCACCAGTCACAATGTTCAAGTCAATTAGAATCCTACTAGCCATAGCCGCATGGTACGACTATGAGATATGGCAAATGGATGTGAAAACTGCGTCCTTAATGGAAACATTAAGGAAGAGATCTATATGTCGCAGCCTGAGGGTTTCACATCTGTAGGAAGTGAGCATAAAGTATGCAAACTTCAGAGATTGATCTACGGTCTCAAACAAGCATCGAGGAGTTGGAACCTGAGATTCGATGAAACAATTAAGGAATTTGGTTTCATCAAGAATCCTGAGGAGCCATGTGTGTATAAGAAGGTAGTTAAGAATGCTGTGATATTCCTTGTACTTTATGTTGATGACATTCTACTCATTGGGAATGATGTAGGAATGTTGCAGTCAACTAAAGTGTGGTTGTCTAGTAGATTTTCGATGAAGGACATGGGTGAAGCATCCTATATTCTTGGAATACAGATCTATCGAGATAGATCGAAAAGGATGCTCGGACTCACCCAAGCCACCTACATCGATACCATACTTAATCGGTTCTCTATGGAAGAGTCCAAGAGAGGACACCTACCTATGTGCCACGGGGTCACTCTATCTAAGTCTATGTATCCG
This sequence comes from Dorcoceras hygrometricum, assembly GCA_001598015.1. NCBI lineage: Eukaryota > Viridiplantae > Streptophyta > Magnoliopsida > Lamiales > Gesneriaceae > Dorcoceras > Dorcoceras hygrometricum. Next base: position 69,992 of record KV015038.1, on the reverse strand, counting down.
AAAACTGATGAGGAGATAGAGAGTATGACACGTGTGCCATATGCCTCGGCAATAGGTAGTATTATGTATGGCATGATCACAACTAGATCGGATGTTGCATATGCTCTGAGTGTCACGAGCCGCTACAAGGCCAACCCCGGCCAAATGCATTGGAAGGCTGTGAAAGATATTCTTAAGTACTTACGAAGGACTAAGAATATGTTCATGGTCTATGGGGGTGTTGAACTGAAATTGGAAGGCTACACTGATTCTAGCTTCCAATGTGACGTGGATGATTCGAAGTCTACCTCTGGATTTGTATTCATGCTGAATGGTGGTGCTGTCTCTTGGAAGAGTTCCAAGCAAGACACCATCGCGGATTCAACCACTGAGGCTGAGTACATCGCAGCATCAGCTGCTGCTAAGGAGGCCGTTTGGATAAGGAATTTCGTCCAAGAGTTGGGCGTAATTCCTGATGGAGTTGGTCCAGTCCCGGTGTACTGCGACAACACGGGTGTCGTTGCGCAAGCAAAGGAGCCTAGGTCTCACCAAAGATCCAAACATATACTGAGGAAATACCACATAATCTGGGATATTGTGGCTAGAGTTGACATAGCAGTCGAGAGAGTCTCATCTGCAGACAACATTGCTGATCCACTTACGAAGCCCTTTCCAGGACCGTTGTTTGAAAAACATCGCGAAACAATGGGACTGCGTCTGATGAGTAGTTGGATTTAGGGCAAGTGGGAGATTGTTAGAGTAGATGCCCAACTAGCCAACTTGTGGCGTGTGGTTTTTATTGACTCTTTGTATAACGATCTTTATTTATGAAATCCGCATTTCTTTTATGGCATTCTTTATTTTCATTATGTTATAATGTTAACAATTGTGTTGTATAAAGACATAGAATGCACCATAGTGTATGTTAGATGTGATAGTGGATATGATGGCTATCATGAAACACATCTAATAGTCACTGTGTATTCTAAACTAGTTTCTAGTCGATTGGGCCATCAAAATGAGGATAAGGCCGCCCGAGCTTGAGACTAGCATCTGCGATGTGAAGTACCACGTTTCATTGGTAGGGAACATTGTGATGTTCTGAGCATGCAGATGGATAGTGACCTGGTGATCTATCGAACTACCCTCGTTCGGACTTTCCAAGTGGTTACCATTTGTCTAGTGGATAAGTCCGAGGTCTTGGTTGTACTGATTAGTCCTCACTACTCGAAACGTCATTGAGACTCTACATGATAGGTTCCTCACTTTTACCCGTTTACCGACTCAGCTGGGGTCATCAGGTGGCGGGATTGGGTGAGGTCCCGATGCATGTAGGAGTCGATGCTTCGTTGTCGAGGATTCACCGCTCGCTTTTATGCGTGGATATCCTATGCTATCTGAGGAGATAATAGTGTGATAAATCTCTGGCCAGAGTACTAGATGTGTTTTAGGTAAATGAGTTTACCTAGTAACACTCGCGATGTCACTATTTGATCTCGAAGATGTATGCATAGTTATTGGATCTCTAGCGACTCTTGATTTACCAATGGTCGTTGATCTGATCGGGATATATGTGTTGAAAGGACCGTACTGTACGCTAACCATGACCAACTGGTTCTTGCAGGCACTATCAGTGATACCTATGGGATCATGGGGCGATGTTGCTAGGCGCTTTACCATGATCCGATGGATCAGTCCGAAATTGTGATTTCGGAGTCACAATGATTGTGGGCCCTCGGCTAGCTGTATCCCTGAACCATTGAGGGTCACACAAGTATTGGTTTCACGATTCCCGCACGGAAACTGAGCTCAATGTGTTGAGCATAGGAAGAGGAATTTAGGAAGTGCGACTTCCTAAAAGTCAACAGGGGTCAAATTGCAATTTCCCTAAAGTTTGGGCTAGTTTGACTATCCTTAAAACTTGGAGGGCTAAACTGCAATTTTGGACTAGGTGGTCTGAAAAATTGTTTTCGCATCATAACACTCAGTTTTGTAAACTGAGTTGATCGGTCCGATCTGATCGACGATCGGAATTATGATGAAGCCACGATGATGGAAATGAACCGAATGTTCATATGGACCTGGGCCCGCCCCAGGCCCCTTGGGATGGTTCAAGCCCATCATGAATCTACTTATTCATGACTTAGGGCAGCATAGCTAGATACTACAACTCACACAAACCCTAGCTCAAAGCCGCCGCCCCCTCTCCTCCACGCCTCTCTAGGCCGATCGCCCTTGTGCTGCCCGCCATCCGCCGTGCCGCCGCCCGCCGCCGGTGCTCACGTGATTGGACTTGTTCCGATCATGTCGACGAGGATATTCCGTCCGTGGTAAATTCGTCAGCCCTTCTAGTGCAGACTGACGAAGGAGTCCTGTTTCCAGTCGTGGACCGGATTAGGAGATCTACCGCCGCCTACCTTGAAGTTCCAGTTTCCCTGTGAATCTGGTCGGAGCCAGGCACCTAGACGCCAGCAAGGTAACGCTCTAAAACATCCTATGAATGTTTTATTGCATTATATTTGTTATGTATTGAACGTTTCCGAGACAAATTTTGAAACTTCCACTGCACCTCGGGAACGGGATCCGGATCCGCCACTGCGCCAACAGATCTTACCTTATAGCTTTGTTATTGAGCTTCCTGTTGAGTTGTTGAGTAGGATGATAGCTGGCTTAAGTGTATAACTCCCAGCCGCGAGTTCTGTGCCGTGTCCCTTGGGATTTACGCTTTGTGCGTTGTGTGTTTAGCAGGTTTAAACCAAATTCTCGGGACTCTTGTTGTGGTAATCGTTGCACAGAATTAAGGTACGAGTTGAGCTTGTTATAGCGTGATTTGGCATGGGTAAATGCAGTGATGGCTGATTGTTGTTTCGTGTATTGCTTTCTGTGTTTACTGCCTGCTGTTATGTGCATACACGCATTTTATCACTTGCATTTCAGATCTCAGCGGTATTGTGCATTGTGTTGTTGTATCGTATCTTGTTGTATTGTGCTGTTGTTTCTTACCAGGATGCGAGGGCGAGCGGCAATATCACACTCTCATCTCCCTGCTGGGATCTGTTAGCCCTCATGCGCCGAGTGGTTAACTACCACACTTCATGAGTTGTGCAACGGCAGGTTGAGCTGTTTGATGCATCTGGTATTCGGGTGTAGTGTCAAGGAGAGTGGCTCATTACCACACTTTGAACACACCAGTGGCCACCGTTTGTTGCAAATTCTATGGAGCTATGTTTGAGTTCCTTGGCTCCCTCTTCGGTTGTAGCCTTCAGCGGTTGTCCTGTGTCTCATGCATAGCATCTGAATTTTATCTTATGCTTTTCTTTAGCTATTTCAGTTGCTCTCCGTACTGGGGTTTGACCCCATGTCCCTCTGGGGCTTGGTTTGTTTTCCTTGCCTGTTTTGTTGTTCAGGTTCTGCAGCTGGTCATGGTTTTTACCCAGCTGGAGGTGCCCCTGGAGGTGGTTAGAGTATCCCAGTAGCGTACAGCATATATTTATGTATCAGTATAGCTAGCCAGGGGATGCCCTGTGCTCTTGTTGTATTTTTTGGTACTCAGATGTGGTTGTTACCAGGTATTTGATACATGTTTATGATGTACCGTTTGTTGTGGTGGTTTTGTTAAACTGGGATATCTATTTTGAGTATTGTCGTACTTTAAATTATATTGTTTTAAACCGTCAGGCCAAAAGCAAAAATTTTATCCGCTTTTTAGTAGCTTCCGCATGTGTTTGTATGTTTTGTCTTTGATGTGAGCACAAGGCCTGACAGCACATATAGCCTAACGTTCATTTTGAACATAGGCTTCAATCCTTCCACAAAATGACTCAACTTCTCTTCTGGGTCGTTACCTATCAAAGGCACAAAGTAACACCCTCTTTCAAATGCCCGCACATATTCTTGCACAGTCATACTCCCCTGCTTGAGGGTCAGAAACTCCCTCTTCAATTCAGACCTCTTGTCTGCCGTGAAGTATTGCTCAAAGAATACTTGTTTGAAATCTGTCCAAGTAAGATTCAACAATTCCACAGACAGCTTAGCTCCTTCCCACCAAATCATGGCGTCATCTCTTAACATGTAGATAGCACACATAGGCCTATCTCCCCTGCTTGAGGGTCAGAAACTCCCTCTTCAATTCAGACCTCTTGTCTGCCGTGAAGTATTGCTCAAAGAATACTTGTTTGAAATCTGTCCAAGTAAGATTCAACAATTCCACAGACAGCTTAGCTCCTTCCCACCAAATCATGGCGTCATCTCTTAACATGTAGATAGCACACATAGGCCTATCTAAATCTGGCATTTGGAGGTACTTAAAAATAACCTCCATCGATTTGATCCAGCTTTCAGCAACTAATGGATCCATTGTACCACTAAACTCCTTTGGCTTCTGTCTTCTAAACTTTTCTTGGAGATCATCATGGCTTGGTCCTCTACTGCTAGAATATTGGCCATTACCTCTGCCGGTTTGCTCTACCAGCAGTCTTAGGAGTTGAGCAATACTAGCATTACTGTCAGGACTGGTTTCCTCTAAGGGATTACCACTTCTACCTCTTCCTCTTCCTGACATCTTATAATCTGTAGCCCGTTCCACCAAATATAATTATCAGAACATGCTAAAAATTTAAAGACAATGCTCTGAAAAATAAACTCACAGCTTTGTAGAAATGGTCGATGAAATCTGATCCAACTAACAGTGCATGTGTTTATCTCAGGAACATTGCTCTGATACCATGTTGTGGCCCCCGAACCCACGGGGTCCAGATTTGGGGTGAAATAAAATTTGGAAATAAGAAGAAGGGCTAAACGGCAATTTGTTATAAGCTGTATTTCTTATAACTTCAAAAAAATTCGAAACACAAACACAAAACTGACATACAAACGTTCGGCGCCAAGTACTGAAAATTTGCGGAAAACAGATTTCATATATATAATGCAATTGTGATACTACAACGTCTGAAATTCTATATGAATTTACTACTGTTGCAATAGATCTAATACAAATGTCTAAGATAAACGACAACAACAGCTAAGACACGAAAACGCTGCCCATAGATAAACACTTCACCACCCAGCTGTCTCAGCTTCCACCTTCCACTTGTCCCTTAACTGTCTCACCTGCACCATTTTAAAAGCTAATGAGCCTAGGGGCTCATCAAGTAAAATCTGAGTAATAACAAAGTCATTTAACGCAGGAAGACATCTGAACATTTACATAACTGAGTTTAAAGGAACTTCATTTAAACATAAGCATTCTTTCGTAAACTTTCTTTAAACTTTCTTTCGTAACTTTCGTAAGCTTGGATGCGGGGAAAATAACCCAGATGCTTCATTATTTTCTTAAACTTTAGAATTTATGGCTTAGAAGCTATCCTTCGGTCATGTGTACTTGATCAAATGACTTCTGATATCAGTTCCAGCATATAGCTCATTGTGAAGGGTTCACTTCTTTTAAAACTCGTTTCCCATTTTAAACTTATTGAGTATCAGATTTGACTACTGAAAAACAATCACTGAAATAGAAATAGATTTCTCTAAAAGAAACTGTACTGGAAAGCAAAACAGATTCCTCAGGTGGAACGTAACGTTGAACAGATGTGACGACAAGGAACAGTACTGTTAGCGTGAAACAGATCTGACAATGAAAATTACATCGCTAACATTGAAACAGATGTCGTGGGTCAACTCAGATGTCAACGCAGGAACAGTGTTTGGAAATGAAACAGATGTATTTAATGGAATAGTATTTAGGAATAAAACAGCTGCGACTTGGTCAACTCAGATGTCAATGCAACTAAGTTGGTCAACTCAGATGTCAACGCAACTAAGTTGGTCAACTCATATGTCAATGAATAATCGTAAGGGACTCAGCAGTGAAGTATTTAATACTGTGAAATCTGACCAAAACCTGATGTGTAGCGAAAACACGAAACTGAATTGAAAACTGCTGATTTAATTAAAAGATTTATTCGCTAACATAGGAAACAAATTCTGAATAAGAACTTGGTGCTGCAACATCACGAACGACATCTACGATACCAGTTCTGCCTATCAAACCAGACTTAGTTTCTGATTCGACTAGCATCTCCGATTACATAGAGTCAAGCTCATATGTTACCATTCACCAGAAGCAAGAACATTCATGAAAATACGTGACTCAAATCTGAACTCATCAGTACTTTGAAACATCTTCAATCTTTCTTAAAACATTCTGGAAAACTTTGGAAGCAGAAAACATAACTTTGAACCCAGTCTTTCTTTCTTAAACATTTCTGAACATACGTAAACATGAACTTAAACATAACTTTAAACATACAGGAAAGCAGATCCACGAAATGAGAAAATCAATATATGCTTCAAATGGTTGTGAATTTTAGTAAACTTTCCTAAAGTTGTGAATTTTAGTAAAATTTCCCTCTAAATATTTTAGTTTGCAAATCTACCAAAACTTTCTTAAAAGAAACCATTTTGTTCTTTTAAAATCATTTTCAACAAATTTATAAAACCTGCTCGGGAGCGCTTGGAGTGACATATACTGGAACTTGCTGCGTCGTACTTCAATTCTGAAATCAGTAAAATCATCTTTCATAACATAGCTTATGCTAACATTTAAATTCGTATTTTAACCCTTGAAATAAATAAAATTCATATATATGGCCCTATGGATTTTGGGGCGTTACACCACGCCTGGGACTGCAGCAACTTCCTCACTCACGGACCAGCTGAACTACCTGAAAAAGACCTGCAATGTCCAACACACGGTCAAAGCAGCCTCAAGGGAATACAAACGAGGTTAAACCTCAGTACGAAGAGCAAAAAAACATACAGCTACCAAATAAATCATGAACATAAAGCGTGCAATGCATGGAAGGCCTCCAGAAGGCGTCATGGCTCAAGGGGCAGCTCAACAACTGGGAATACAAAACAGAAATAACGACTGAGCCCAAAGAAACAATACTCTGCTGGAAAACAATGCTATGATGGCCATGGAGTATGTGAGGGCGTGGTAGCTATCCACTCGACTCAACATACTGTACCAGAAGCTGAAACCAGATTACTCAACCAGCTGGTGCCAAAACTCATGCGGGCATGGTAGCTACACAATCGGACCATAGCGGCAAAACAACCAGAATAGCAGGGAGATAAGGGGCACGGTAGCTAGAAGAGCGGCCTCAATAAACCCAACAACAAGCTTCCTGGTACTTACAGATTAACAAACACACGGTCATCGTAGAACAACGAAGAAAAGACTCACAGCAGAAATCAGCTAGCAATGAATATCAGCTCAACAACAAGGGCTACTAGCACCAGATAACAAGGGAGGAGCTCAACGTGCCATGCGTATATGCAATGCTAATAGAAACGAGAACAACATGTAGCATACTACTAAACAGCTGCAGAACAATCACGCATGCAGGAGAACAGCACAGCTCAGGCTACCTCATGCGATATACAGCTAGACCATATAGCTCACAATCACATGCATAACAACATACACCACTAACAGCACGGCTACACAGCTCACGCATAAAGGCTCCAGCAGCTTAGCACATAACAACACAGGCACAACATGCAGAGAAGAACAGCTCAGGAAAACCATGCGACGCCAAGCTTAGCACATAGCTCACAGATACGAGGCTTACAACCACCACAAGAAGACAGCGCGGCTACAAAAAGCCCACTCATAAAAGCTACAGTATGCATAATACAACTCAACGCATGCATAGAAAGTTACAGTCGTGCCACAACAGGCCTAGAAGGGCTCAGCAGCTTACCTCGACTCAGCACGCACATAACCAAGCTACGGCACAGCTCTTAACAACAGAGCTGTAAATATAATCTCAGATTCGTACCTTACGCAGATCTTGGCCAATACCTCAGCACAGCTCACAGCTGATAGCAAGACACACCTCCTGTGCCGCTCGATCAACTGCTCCAGGGCCAACAGCTCTCGACAACCACACAGGAGGTTCTAATCTTCCAAGAAACTTAAGAAATCAGCACTGCGTAAGCTTACATAGCTCTCGGCCTAAGGCCTCACAGCGCAGAACCACTATGGCTACAAACAGAGCCCTATCTAGCTCAAAGGTAAACCCTAGGGATATAAACCAATGCTAGCAGAACACAGTTACCTGAACTGAAGCTTAAACCCGGCTGAAAATCGCGAACACAATCCACACAACTTCTCAGCGATTTCTCCGTCCGGCCTTCTCCTAACCTCAAAATGGTATTAAGACATCGGCCTTGAAGAGGGGTTTCCAACCGCTGTACCAATGCTAAAATCTGATCGGCCGATCTCCAGCGATCTAGAAAATACCAGACGGGTGAACAGTAGCTAGAGTTTGGGTAAACTATCTATCGGGAGCTTCCAGAAGAATATAAGGAACAGGTGGTCTAAAATAACTAAGTGTTGGTCAATGAGAGGGTATTTATAGTCACTTCTCAACAGATCACGGCTACAGTGACAACATATCATGGCGGCCCTCAACGTTATCTAGCCCAGCGTACAGCTCAGCACACGCATAAAATCCAGCTCTCGTATCCAATAGCTCACGCTCCATAGACCATACTCCCAACAGATTATGTCTACAGTGCCACCGACGAGCTCGAGGTCCAAGCTGTTACCATTCCGGGCATAAACTAGCACGCTGCCTTCTCTCCCAGCTGGTACACGCTCATCCAGCTTGCAATTACATAACAGATTACACTGACACAGTAGATCACACTCTCACAACAGCACAAGATCGTAGCAGATCACACATTCATAGCTCAGGCCATATTATACACTCTGACCAGCTCAGGGCATCCAGAACAGTGCGCCCCTCAATATCTCAGCTCAGACCTCAAAGCTGACACCAGCTAAGACAAACAGCATGGGACACTTCCATTAACAGCTTTCACACATCAGCAGATCACGCCCACGACATCTCACAACAAATACAACAGCTTTCGCCAAACCTGTTCTATGCCATCAGCTCTCGCCTAAGCTGACTTATCCCAGCAGCACATCACAACATCCCTAATCTGACTACTCAGCCCATAAGGTCGCGTTACTTCCAAAGCTGAACCCATCTTACGGTTTACTACTCAACTGACAACAGCTCAGAGATGCTACACCACCACCTTACACCAAGACTGATCAGATTACACTAGAATCACTGTCTAACAACTCACACTACTCAGCTTGGAGGGACTCAGACCAGCACGCATCCTACCTGTCAGCTTAGGATGCTCTAAACAGCTTACAACGCCCAAAGTTGTTCTCTAAGCTCACAGGTCACAGCGCATAAACCTGGAACAGCTCACGATCCCACAATAGATCACGCCTGCTGTTCCCTGCTACAAAGTACTCCTAAGCTGCTAACAGCTCACGGACTCAACACAGTTCTTACATGCCAGCTTATGCCTATTCTGGTCCACAATAAATAGCTACCACGCGTCAAACCAACTCGCGTAACATACCATCTACCTCTAAGCTAGACCCCAAATCTGCTACAACACCTAAAATCAGCACAGGCCACTCAACAACTCGTGCCAGTGCTAGCTCCAAGTTGAAACCCGAACAACTTACACCATCAGCTTAGCGTGAAACGTGCTAGCTCTCTAAGCTGGATAATCTCGGATGATTAACCCTTAATCTAAAAATGATTAAGAAACTAATTACCTTGGTTAACCACACTCCTCACATTGTTGTACTTGAAAGAGCATTTAAATTGAAACTATGTGCTACCAAATTTAAAAGGTTTTAAAATTTGTTGAACTCATATTATGAAGATAGGGGACCAATGCTTATTGAAATACATTGTATATCTTCTATCAAACTGACATAAATCATTCGAGAAGGGATTTGTGTGGACTCCATTTTCCTTAATTTTGTATGTGCTAATTGGTATTTGTAAAAGAAGTGAGAAAAGTTCATTGTGTGATCATCAATGATATTTTTCAATTCCTTAATCTACTTAAACTAATATAGTGACATGAGGCGAAAGTAGAGAAAATGGAATAGATTCTATTGATTTCTTTATCATTTTATTCTCCGTGATTGAGCAAATTCAGTAGCACATGATCTTTTATGAAAATTCCTTTTCATGCATTCTGTTTTCTTCAAATTTTTCCTCACAGAAAAAAGTTGTATTTTGAAAATCACAAAATCCCTTGTGTCTTTCATGGGGATTTTTAATTTCGGAGGCAAGGTTTCTCAACCTATTTAATTTTTCACAAAGGGGGATAAATAAGTTTAAATTTGTTTCTGTTATTTGTGCTTAATCGTTCATATTTTTATCCAAGTTTTATGTTAATAAGAAAGGGGGAGATTTTTGGATCTGAATCAGATCAGATAATCATAATTTTGATGAACAAAAAAATTATTGCTATATTTCTAATAAGTTCACTTGAGCGCGCAACTCATGTATGAAACAGAACAAAGCAGTATAGATAAGATCACATCAACTAGATAGTATTAGTGAAGAGCTGAACTCCGTTGATAAAATTGTTCAGAACCATTCAGATATCAGTAGATAAGATCAGTTTGAGCAGATAAAATCAGTTGAGAAGAGTATAAGCGAATAAAAACTGTTCAGATCACTAGAACATACCAGCTGATAATAGAATCAGATAAGATTAGAACAGATGAGAAGAGCAGAGCAGGTTGACATAGATGAGAACAGAATAGTTCATTGTACATATCAGATTGTATCTTCGCAGTAGATCATTTCAATAAAGATCATAATGGATCAGTGTATCAGTTTAGTGTAGAGTATACTGAACAGAACAGATCAGAATAAAGTTGAAATCAGATCAGTACATGGTCAGAAGGATAAATCAGTTTGAACGAGATTAACTTAAGATAGAGTAGAAGAAGTTGAAACTGATTTTCTCAATACGTAAAATCATTAGCTCACTGCAGTCAAATATCATAAATAGCCTAACCTAATCCTTTACGATGAAAGGACGTCAAGTAAAAGAATAAAAACTTTACAGAAAACTTTTTCAATGGCTAAAAACTTGTGTCCAACGTTCATATCAATACATTGGCTCTAAAGTACACTGAATTTGAAGAACAATGTGTATATACAAGAAAGAGAATGCTATGTGGGTGTACAAAGTGCGAGTGCGGACGAGAAAAGAGAAATCAGTTCTGCACCAGCAGACGTCATCATAATTTCTTGAAGATCATTAGATAGACGACAGTATGTGAGGATACATGAGAGTATACCCTGCAACAGGTTAAATCCTCTCACTCACAAACACATTAACTCATATATATGAGAGCCGAGCGAAACAGATTAGATGAGTGAATGTCAATCAGATACACAAAAGTTGTCTTCACACGAAGACGTTAAACTTGGTCTTTGTAGTCTTGGCACAGAGACGTTAAACAAGTGCAGAGTAATGAATCTAGGAGTTCCAATTTGGGCAGTACGATAAGTCTCAATTGAAGTGTGTTTGCACACTGTTAGGATAAGATTTATTAAGTTTTGGTGATAACAAAATAATATAAGTGCTGAAGTTAAGCTAAATCTGGACAGACAGACGATGATATCAACTACGTATTTGGTAACATAGCATATTTCAGTCGACGGGTTGATATTCAGCTGATGGTTGTTAAGTGGAAGTATTCAGATGTTGCTTTGAGATTTTCAGATGCTAGATATCAGATGTTGATATTCGGGATTATTTCAGAGGTTGAATTATTACAGGTTATCAGTTTCTGGTACTGGATCAGTCGTTGGATTTCTACGTTAGCATTTGGTATTCTTTCAGCCTTTGGGTATATGATTCAGAAGTGAGTTCAATCATCCGTTGTGATTCTTTCAGCCGTTGGTTGGTAATCAGCAGATGTATTAGTTTCAGACGCAAGTTGTTGAGTGTTAGCGTGTTTTGTTAAAGATTGCAAAACGACAGCGTTTGGATAAGTTGAAACGACAGCGTATTGGATTAGCGCTAGGATTCAACCGATGGGTTTTGCATATAATCATCTACTGGTATATCAGCTGTTGGTATATCAGCCGTTGGTAATTTCAGCTGTTGGACAAATCAGGTGATGAAGTGTTCAGGCATTGTAACCAGCTGTTACGTCATATTCTTCTATATACATAAAGGGAGATATTTCAAGCGATCAGCTGGTGCATATTAATCGACCATTGTGAACGAAGACTATAAATAGCAGGAGTTTGAATTGAAGAACAACTTTTGCTCTCAACCTCTTGCCGTCACTCTGCCAATTTTCTGAGCGCGTTGCAATTGGAAGTTATTCTCAAAAAGCTCACAACTCGAAGAACTTTCAAACAAGCCTTCATAGATTTACCTTCGAGTTTATTCTCTGGTTCAATCTTTTGAATCGAGTTTCGTTGTTTAGAAACCAGAGAATTTACAGCACTCAATAGATTTGTATTCCTTCGTTGTATTCATTGTTGAGTCTGTAACAAACGCGCTGTCTAAAAGCCGTTTGAAAAATATCATCCTAAGTGTTGTAAAACCAGTAGCTGCGTCTGCATGATTGTTTGTGGAGTTGCTAGGAGTTCACCTTGAGCGAGGCTCGGTGATCGGGTGTTTTTAGAAGGGTTGCACGCATCAAATCTTATAGTGAAACCTTCCTGAAAAGGAAGAAGGGGAGACGTAGGATATTTATATCCAAACTTCCAGAAACAAATTCTCCGTCCCTTAACTCGTTACATTACGCATTATTTACTGCTTACACTGTTCACTGATTAATCGGTTTCTTTCCCCACATTTTTGTTAACCGATAAATCAGCCTTTAAAACTGAGATACCTTAAGTCTGGTAACTCGGATTTAAGTTAAGCGGTGCTTGTAAAAATAGTTTTAAACGGTTTCGAAAATTTAAAATACCAAGGAGTTCATTCAAGCCCCCTTCTAAACTCCTAGGCCTGTTTTCGTGCCATATTGATCCTATCACACACACTCTGTATGAATCAAATCCTTTTAGTAAAGACTTTCAATTCAGAAGAAGGAGATACATAGAAGCAGTGGCTTCGAACTTCCATAAGAAATTCAGATGGAGTAATTTCGTTACATCTTTGATGCATACATTTTAAGTTGTTTAATATTCAATTTTCAGATATCTCGAGTATTTCCTGCTTGATATTTGTTACCAAACTCGATATATCTTTTTGTGCTTAAAAATATTCAAGAACTAGATTTATTGCAACTCTCATTCTCGATCAGATCATGCCGCTGTCAGTGTTCTGCTGTTGTTTTTAAAACACGCGATCTAATCCCTTTTTGTTCCTAACATAAGAACTTTTCCCTATTCCAATAAACTATCATCACAATTGCTAAAGGGTGGGAAATTCTTTCACTTTTATAAAATATAATATTAACAAAATATATTCATCATATAAATTAAGCTCACGCTTCTCCGGGAAAGTAGTCATAAACTTTCAACAATGAATATATTTGGACAAACTCTATATTCGAAATGTTCAATTTTTTTTTTACTTTTTTCAACTTAAATCGGAGCCTGTCACCCATTCTCACAAATGCTAATTATTTGGAACCCTATATATGATACCCATGAAACACATAGAAAATATACTTCTGATAAAATTAATGAATCCTGATCATGATTATAACACGAAAGAATAGACCACAATTTTGATAAGAAAAATAAGTAGCTGACACAAGGCTTCAACAACAGCAATGCAAATGCACCCTTATTTTCAACCTTATGCGGCTCGAATCATACACCGATTCAATCAAACTATTCATGTTTGATAGTGTTTGTATTTCAGTGTTCTTTTCCTCATCCAAGCCAAACAAAACCGACTCACACTTGTGGTATTTAATTGCATAATATTTTATAGGAAATGCCAACCTTTGCGTTCAATTACACAATAAATGTAACGCCCCAAAATCCTTAGGACCATATTTATGCATTTCATAAATCATATGGGCCATTTTGGCAATTTTAAATATCATGTATCTGCTGAATTGTTGATATCAGCAGGTAAGATTTGCGCTGCGGCTGATTCCAGCAGGTGACTCCAAGTAGCGATGCACGAGCTGGTTTTAAATCTATTAAAAGATGTTTTAAGGAGGTGAAATGATTTCTTTAAAAGAAGGTTTGGTGTTTTACAAATTAAAATGATATGAAGGGAATTTTACTAAATTTTGAAAGTGTGTCATGCTTGATTTCCCAAGTAGCTTGCCACTAATCCCTTTCATATAAAAACCTGTTTTCAAAGTAAGATTTTCATCACTTGAAAAGAAAAGTTTTAAAGTGTTCTTCAAAGGAATTTAAGAAAAGTTCGTGTGTTGCTCAAAGGGAGGATTTCTGCAGGAATTTGCTGTTGTTGCAAAGCTTCAATTAAGGCACGTAAAAGCTGATCTTTTCTACACCATTTGAAGCATATATTGTGTTTTAATGGATCTGCTTGCCTGTATGTTATTGATATACTGAAAGTTCATGTTTGAAATGATTTAGACATGATAAGGAAGGAAACATGGGTTCAAAAAAATGATGTTTTGATGTTTATAATGTTCGTAATCAATAGTTGCTAGTTGAATCAGTATAAAGTCTGGTTTAATAGGCGACGGCTGGTAGCGAAATCATTGTTTAGATGTTACAAGCGTCTTTGTAAATTTCAGCAGATGCACTGTTCATCAGCAGATGCGTCTTTCTTTATTAATGTCAGCAGTTGTTTTCCTTTGATTAGGAATCAGCAGCTGCATTGTGATTTTAAATTCAGCAGTTGCTCTATTCGTTTTAAGTACTGTTCATTCCAGCTGGTATTAGTCTCGCGACTGGTACTATTCATTTATATACACGTGTTAGCGCTTTTTCTTGCAGCTGATCGATTAGCGTATTTCTTGCGACTGATTGACGAGCTAACGACGTCGTTCTTTTAAGTCATAGTAAAATCAGCAGGTAGTCTTGTTATTCCATCTGCTGATCCTCCAACGACATCGTTTCATTTAATACATATTTTTCAAGTTGCGACTGGTTCTTTATGTTAGCGTTTTCTTTTCTTGCGACTGGTAGCACTGTTCATTGCGACTGGTTTATGCGCTAACGACGTCGTTCTTTTAAGTCATAGTAAAATCAGCAGGTAGTCTTGTTATTCCATCTGCTGATCCCTCCAACGACATCGTTTCATTTAATACATATTTTTCAAGTTGCGACTGGTTTTCTATTTGTTGCGACTGGTACTATTCATTTCAGCAGGTATTAGTCTTGCGACCGGTACTATTTCTTGCGTACTGGTTTTCTTCAACCAGTTCCATTTTAACGATATGTTTCCAAAGTCGAATTCAATCCTCAGTAAAGTTTAAAAATAGGAAGCAAATGTTTAAAATGATGGAACCCGAAGATTTAACAGAAATGTTTAAAGAAAAGATTATTAAGGAACAAAAGATGTTTTAGATTATGGCATAGATAGTTAAGGTCACCAAGGAGAAGGGTGAGCAGTTGTC
>KV015038.1:35772-54014 GCA_001598015.1 Dorcoceras hygrometricum | reverse complement strand
ATAGATGTCTGCCTGCGTTTTATGAAATTGTTACTACTCAGATTTTACTTGCTGAGCCTTTAGGCTCATTAGCTTTTAAAATGGTGCAGGTACGACAACTGGTGGAGGAACAGCAGGTGAAACTTGAATCAGCAGATGGGTGGCGTTGTGTTTATCCAAGGCCTACGTTTTTCCGTGTCTAAGTTGTATTGTTTTGATTAGGTTGTGCTGTATTAATTCAGTAGCAATGGTTGTATATTTACATAAAATATCAGCTATTGTAAACCGCAATTGCAAAGTTATATGAAATACTCTGTTTTCCGCAAATGTTTTAGCAGTAGCGCGCGAACTTAGGTACCTGCTGATCTTCGATTTGGTCTTGTGTTTTGTTTCTTTTGAGTTATAAGAAATGCAGCTTATAACAAATTATCTTCTAGCCCTTCTTTTATTCGAAAATTTTTGTTTACCCCAATTCTCGTGGCCCCGTTGGGTTCGGGCGTCACAATAAAGATATCAAAAAGGAAGCCAAGGTACACACAATAGGCTCGGGAATAATGTCTTGTGCAAGTCATGGCAATTCATGAAACACAATCAGATAAAAGACAAGCCTAAAAACTGACTAGCAACTGTTGGCAGGTGGCACAAGGATGAAAGCCCACACATCTGAGCCTTCAGGCAATGCTTCCATGTGTTAAAACCATCTCACATTGTCCGATAATAGCTCATAACCTCCATGTCTTATCCAAATGCAAGCAGTACCATGCAACAACTAAGTTCAAGGCCTTTCCAGCACTCAACCTTGAATTTCCTGCACTTGTCCCAACACATGCACTCCAATGTGCTAGTCTTTCATGTACTTAGCCAACCTGATTGTGTCTAACTTATCCCACATTGCTTATTACTAGGCACCAGTACTTCATGATGAGCCGCGCACATGCCATAAACTAGTTCTTTCACCCAAAGAACTAGTGCAATTGAGTTCCATACTTAGCCAAATATTAACCAATTTCATCAATGCCTTTACTACATGCACTCAGCCCCGAGTAAGGCCCAACATGTCCCATTGCACCACATATACAATGAGACCAATCAAATTAAAATATCACCGATGCAACAGACCTCCCACAATCGAAGAACTCGAACCTTGTCGGGTTGCACTCAAAGATTTTTCTTCTATATACTTTGCAATGGAATCTTCAAACTACCACAAATTTACACTCTTTTTCCATGTAGCGTCTTTCCTCGCCTTCACCTTCCCACTGAATTAAGTAATCCATCCTTCGATTATTTTTACTTTGGCCCAAGGTTTGAAATCTGATCAGAAGAGGAGCCCTTTTCTTTCCCCTTAACTCATTTCCTTTATCCATTCCCAGTGGGGGAGAGATGTGAGACCCGAAAGATTAGTGGAGCATTTAATTTAATTAATCGGATTTAGTATAGACCGGATCAGGCGTGAGCTGATCTGGACGGGCTAGCTCTGAGCTGGTATGCTTATTGAACGAACGCTGGTTTGTGCGTGGATTCAGATCTGGGTTGATTTTCGTAGAATGGTCAAATCTGGATGGTTGGATCGCCTATACATTGTTGTCGCAAGTTATTCTGGGTACGCTAAGTTGGATATTAGAAGCGTGTGATAAAACGACGTCGTTTGGAGAAATCAGCTTTGAAGAGAAAAATCTTGTAGTGCTGTGTAGACCGGTCGGTTCGTGGTTATAGTGTAAACCGGTACGGTTTATAGGTTCAGGCTGATGTCAGATCTGAACGAGTGTGAGCTGGATCCGGATTTGGGTTGCAATGCGACGCCGTTTAAGTGTACCCTTGTAAGAGCTAGTTGGATGACACGTGTGAGTCGACCAAAGTATAATCTGGACAGTGTGTGTGATCTGTTCGGGATGTGAAATTTGGGGGAAACAGGATCCGCTAGCAGGTGCGAGCAGCTAAGTGCACTAGCTGGTTAAGCAGAGAGTAGGATAGATGTTTCAGAAGTTTCAAGGTGTTATCCAATGGAGAAGGACCTCTGGTTGAAACGGAGAACTGGATTGTGGTGCGACGCCGTTTGAGAAAACAGATCTGGTGTGTGTTGTTCTGGAGAGCAGCGATAATACGTGTATCATATGGGAGAGAGAGAGACCAATGAGCTGGTCAGATCTTAGTGGGACTCATGTGCGACGTCATTTGATGATAGTCAGATCTGGTATAGCGTAGAGTCAGCTGGTATAGTGTTCAGATCTGAGCTGGTATCAGCTGTGAGCCCTAAGTGTCGGTGGTTACTGTTCACCAGATCAGGGGAGACTTAAGTTGTATAAATAGTTGACTTTGAACAGAAGTACGACATTATTACCATCACTTCGAATATATTTCTCCCGTAAACATATCCTCTACTGTAGCAAAACTCTTACTGTTCATCGTAGTCTATTTCTTCCGATTGCCGACGGAAGACAACTCCGATTGGAGCAATATTGGTAGCGTTGAGTTCCCCTTGCCAAGACGCTTCCATTACTACCTCTTTTGGAGACTTTGGTGAGCTAGAAGAAGAACGCGAAGAAGATACAGTGTGCTATCGTTCGTATTCTGGTCGATTGGTTCTTCTGCTCAGAAAGTGCTTTCGTGTATGTGTTAGATCCTATCTTATACTTTGTTTAGAACCAGCTATCGTGTTCTAGGGGTAGTGTGAGGAATCAATTTTAGATTTGTGATTAATCGATTTGATTTGGGATTAGTCGCGTGGTTTTTCGAGAGAAATCTGATTCCAGTAGATGCAGATGTTAGAATTCAGCAGTAGCGTGTTGGTGAAATCTGATCAAGCAGTTGATGGCGTGAGAGTAAAACGCCGTCGTTTCATGGAAACCAGCCGTAGCGCTAATGCAAGGAATCAGATGTAACGCATTCCAGATGTCAACGCGAGTCAACGGTACTGTAGCTTGCAGCTTTAGATTTTAATCAGTAGTTGCGTTGGGGAAATGTGTTGCGACTGGGTGACCAGCTGTGGGTTTGAGAAACCAGTCGTGGGAGCAACGCGTCGTCGTTTTGATAATTTGAAACGCTGCGTTTTGGTTGCGTCTGGTATCAGCTGTGAGGAGCTGTCGCAATGTTGTATCAGGCATTGGTTGGATAAGCTATTAGCAGCGATGGTGACGTGTCCTCTACGTTGTCGTATTGTTTAGTTACGCTTGCGTCTGGATTGTTTAGAGTAACCAGCTGCTGGGTTTTTCGTAGGGAATTTGGTACCAGCTGGTGGAGCGCTACGACATCGTTTCGATTAGTTGGTGCGGCGTCATTTTGGGTGTGCGAAGAGAAATGCAACGACTGTTTGTTGCGACTGGTTTTGTTGAGAGCAAAAGCTGGTTATTATTATAATATTTCTCTTGTAGCATTTCTCAACGACTGAATTAGAGGAATAGCAGCGGGTGGATTGAGAGATATATAGATAAGTGTTGATCGACACTTAGAAATATTTAGAACCCGATATTTCTTATCTCTTTTCCCAAACCCTCGATAAGCTACTGTTCATCGTGACCTATTTCCGCCGATTGCCGCTGTTCTCCGCCGATGATTTGAGTGATTTTGGTGGCGCTGGATTCGTTGTGAGTTGCTCTTTATTTGAAGCCCTGAATCAACATTGGAGAAGAAGTGCGAAGTTGCTGTGTCTTCGTACAGAGAAGTTCGTTGGTTCTTCTGCTGGTTTGAGTTTCTGGGTGAGCTTTTCTTGTTGTTTCTAGCTTCGGTAGACTTGTAGAATTAGAGCAGGGTTCTGACCGTAGGCTATGAGGTTTAAAAGTTTAGATTTGAACTAGAATTAAGCTGATATGTGAGGCCCTGTGACAGATTTGAGTTCGCAGGAGGTATCTGCTGGATTTTCGAAAGCAGGAAGAAGCTGAATTACTTCAGTTGCTGTACCGTGCCTTTGTGGGAATCTGTTGAGGTAGATTTCAGTTGATTGAAGGTACGAATTGAGCAGATTTAACAGCTTTGAGCGTGGACATGGCTGTGATCGATGTTATGAACCTGCTGATTTGATTATGTGAATTTACGTGGCAGTATGTTGAATTGTTTGAATTGTATATGATGTTTCACGTAATGAATTGTATGCATTATGCATTGATTTTTGAGTTGGCATTAATGCATACATATTGAGCCTGACAGATTGATTGATGACCTGATTGAGAGCCACGTTGTGACTGGCCGACTGATTTGTCGTGCCTGAAAAGTCCAACGCTATCATCGGAGTGGTGACCGACTGACTTGTCGTGTCTGAAGATCACCGAGCTGTGATGGGCTGACGGGTCCTGAAGATCACGGACCGATGATTTCCACCGGCTGACTTGCTGTGCGTGGTATAGAGGCTCGATCGATATGATTTGTACGAGAACTTCCCAGAAGGTCACCCATCCCAGTACTGTTCTCACCCTTGCACGCTTAACTCAGCAATCCCCCCCCCCCAAGAAGTATAGAAAATTCTTCTTGGGAGACTCGAACCCCTGACCTCGCTCTGATACCAATTGTTAGGATCAAGCGTTTACCACTAGGCCAAAAGCTATAGCTATTAGCCAAGGTGCAACTTTATTTCCTTATATGTGGCAGCACAGAGTGCACCTATTATGTGCGTTAGGGTTGGGCTGTTAGGTCCATGAGTCAGGGAGGTGCGTGTCTAACTGCTGGTGCTGTCTCAATTCCCTTAGAGATCAGTCTTACCCTTCCCCTACCTTCGGCCCTATCCCCAGCAGAGATAGTATTACCCGTTAAGATCTGACATCACACTTTTACAGCCCACATGGCCAACCAGATCAAGCGGTGCAACGTCAGCAGCTTGACGTACGAGAACTTCCCAGAAGGTCACCCATCCCAGTACTGTTCTCACCCTTGCACGCTTAACTCAACAGATCTGTATTTGAATTGATAATTGTGTTACCTGTTTTATGTGAGTCTGAGTCAACTCATATTTTGATTATGAATATTTTGAATGTATGATTTTATGTTGAGGCCTAATTTATTTCGAAAATTTTTAAGCCCGATTTTTACGCTTCCGTGATTATGTGCTTAATTGTGCTATTATCTTGAGTAATTAGCACGGGGCCTGACATTTTTGGTATCAGAGCTTAAACTGGGATAAGCTCGATCTCCTTTTATTACACTCGAGTCTAGGCACAGAGTTTTGATTTGATTTTGATTGACTCTGTGACTTATGTGATCTTTTATCTGTCTATGTGATATATCTATCTGCTGTGAGATCTTACCTCTACACTTGTTTAGATGCCGTCGAGAAGAGGAAAAGGTAGGAGGACTAGACGTACTGAGGAGGAGTCTAGGGCAGGAATTGATGATGATGTTCATCAGGTCGAGGATGTTACTAGACAGATAGGAGGGATGGAGTTGGTCTTAGCTAGGTTTCAGCGGACGAACCCTCTGACGTTTTCTGCAGCAGAGGGTGGTGCGATGGCTGAGGCTTGGTTAGCTCAGATGGAGGAATTGTTCGATACTTTGGAGTACGCTCCTGAGAAAAGACTGAATCTGGCGGTGTTGCAGCTGAGAGACAATGCACAGCGCTGGTGGAGGGGTACTTCTCGTATCCTTCGTGATAGTGGGGCTGTGATCACTTGGGAGAGCTTCTGCGAGGCCTTTCGACAGGAGTAAATCTGGCGGTGTTGCAGCTGAGAGACAATGCACAGCGCTGGTGGAGGGGTACTTCTCGTATCCTTCGTGATAGTGGGGCTGTGATCACTTGGGAGAGCTTCTGCGAGGCCTTTCGACAGGAGTATACCCCGTAGTCCTTCTATAACAGCCGGGAGCGGGAGTTCGATAATCTGAGGCAGGGCAGAATGCGAGTGGCTGAGTATGCCCGACAGTTTTCTGCGCTTTTGGTCTATGTGCTACACGTTGCCAACCAAGAGAGGACGAAGAGGAACAAGTTTTTGAAAGGCTTGAGGCCTGATTTGTACCGGATGGTTTTGTATGGTTCGCCTGCGACCTATATTGATGCGGTGAACCGAGCGGTGGATATTGAGGAGAGTTTGATGGAGGTTGAGGCTCCGATTCAGCCGACTACTGGACGCACCTATCAGCCTGTTCAGGATGCGTCGCAATCTTTATATTCTCCTCAGGGGTCGCAGCAGCAGCAGCAGTCAAACCGCCAGAGATTTTGACCTCGAGGGAAACAGTTCAAGAAGAAGGCGGATTCGAGTTCCTCTGGTTCTGTGAGTTCTGGTTCTGGCAGTGGTTTTGGCAGCGGTTCGAGTGGCATGTCTTGTGGACAATGCGGAGGAAGGCATCCGACTTCGCAGTGTCGTGGAGTTCAGGGGTCCTGCCGTAACTGTGGACAGCCAGGACACTCTCTGAGAGTGTGTCCTCTGTTGAGGGGTCAGTCTTCGATTCCTTCGCAGCAGGGATCAGCTGGTGGTTCATCTCAGAGACCACAGTTTCCTGCCCCTACTCAGCGATCTGGATTTCAGCCTAGTGGACCGTCTAGGTTTGGAGCACCTCAGAGACCTCAGTTCCAGATTCCCCAACAGGCTCAGGCGAATGCTTTGACTAGAGATCAGGCTGAGGAGACGCCTGGCATGATGATTGGAGGTACATGCTTTATTTTCGATTTTCCTGCGAAAGTTTTATTTGACACTGGTGCATCACACTCCTTTATTTCTGAGATGTTTGTGTGTGAGCATGGGTTGAGTTCTTCCCCATTGTGTGATGTTGTTTCCGCGTCTACCCCTGCTGGTGTTAGTCTGTGGTCCCGTGAAGTGGTGTTGTATTGTGTGCTTCGATTTGATGAGCACGTTTTGGTTTCCAATTTGATTGTTTTGGGAATGAGAGATTTTGATTGCATCTTGGGGATGGATGTGTTGTCTAGCTATAAGGCTACGGTCGATTGTTTTCATGGTATGGTGAGATTTCGCCCTAACTCGGGTGAGAAGTGGGAGTTCTACGGTGCTGATTCGCGCTCGAAGATTCCACTGGTGTCCACCATGGAGATGTTTAGCCTGCTATCGCTGGATAACGCAGGATTTATGATTTACGCGCTGGACGTTTCCCAAGAGCAGCGATTGGAGTTGAGCGACATTTCGATCGTCCGAGAGTTTCCCGATGTGTTTCCAGATGAGATTCCTGGATTCCCTCCGAGACGTGAGATCGACTTCAGCATTGAGTTGGCGCCCGGTACTGCCCCGATTTCTAGAGCCCCTTACCGGTTGGCGCCAGCAGAGTTGAAAGAGTTGAAGGACCAGTTGAGAGATCTCTTGGAGAAAGGCTTCATCAGACCGAGTATGTCGCCTTGGGGAGCTCAGATTCTCTTTGTGAAGAAGAAGGATGGGTCTATGAGGATGTGTGTGGACTTCCGACAGTTGAATAAAGCGACGGTGAAGAACAAGTATCCTTTGCCGAGTATTGATGGCTTGTTCGATCAGTTGCAGGGATCGATCGTTTACTCGAAGATTGATTTGCGCTCTGGTTATCACCAGTTGCGGATTAGAGACGCTGACGTTGCGAAGACAGCTTTCCGGACTCGATATGGGCATTATGAGTTTCTTGTCATGCCGTTTGGGTTGACTAATGCCCCAGCTGTTTTCATGGATTTGATGAATCGCGTCTTCAGCGAGTACATCGATCGGTTTGTGATCGTCTTCATAGATGACATCCTGGTGTATTCGAGGAGCTTGAGAGAACATAAGGAGCATTTGAGACTTGTGTTGCAAAGATTGAGAGACTCGCAATTGTACGCCAAGTTCAGCAAGTGCGAATTCTGGCTGGATTTAATTATCTTTCTGGGTCATGTGATTTTGGCGCAAGGGATTTCGGTGGATCCGAGTAAGGTCGAAGAAGTTCTTAACTGGGAGAGACCTAAGAACGTTTCAGAGATCCACAGTTTCTTGGGATTGGCTGGCTATTACAGGCGTTTTATAGAGAAGTTTTCTTCGATAGCAGGCCTTTGACTCAGTTGACTCGGAAGGATAAGAGATTTGTGTGGACTGATGAGTGCGAGTACAGTTTTCAGACGTTGAAGGAGAAGTTGACTACTGCTCCTGTTTTGGCTCTACCGTCTGGATCCGGAGGATTTGTTGTGTGCTCCGACGCTTCTCTCAATGGTTTGGGATGTGTTTTGATGCAGAACGGGTACGTGATTGCTTATGTGTCTCGACAGTTGAAGCCTCACGAGACGAGGTACCCTGTTCATGATTTGGAGTTGGCTGCGATAGTGTTTGCCTTGAAGATTTGGCGACATTATCTGTATGGTGAAGAATTTGTGGTGTACCCGACCACAAGGAGCCTGCGATGCTTTTGTCTTTGAGTGTCTCTAAAGTCTATGAGCAGTTGAGTACTTCTGGTTGGCGTTTCCAGCCGGGTGATCAGTACTTTATGGTTTCTTCGATTCAAGTAGAACCACAGATTCTGAGTGACATCAGGGAGGCGCATAGGACTGATCCTTATGTTCATGAGTTGAAGATTAAAGCCCGAAGTGGTCAGTCTGATGATTTCTCTGTTTCTTCGGATGGGTGTCTGAGATTTCGTGGAAGATTGGTGGTTCCGAACTTGATCAATTTGAAAGAGTCCATCATGAATGAAGCGCATTGTAGTCAGTACAGTGTGCATCCGGGCGAGAGAAAGATGTACCATGCCTTGAAGTCCCATTACTGGTGGGAAGGTATGAAGAGCGACATTTTCGGTTTTGTTGCTAGGTGTCTGAATTGCCAACAGGTCAAGGCTGAGAGAATGAGACCTGGTGGATTGCTGCAGAGTTTGGAGGTGCCCCAATGGAATTGGGAGCACATCGCCATGGATTTTTTGACTCATTTACCTCGGTCGAGTAGGGTGCGATGCGATTTGGGTGGTGATTGATAGACTTTCGAAGTCAGCCCATTTTATTCCCTATGACGTGAGGTGTTCCATGAAGAAAATGGTGAAGCTGTATATCGACCATGTGGTGAGATTGCATGGAGTTCCTGTTTCGATAGTGTCCGATAGAGATCCAAGATTCACTTCCCGATTTTTTAAGAGCTTGCAAGCGGCGATGGGTTCAAGATTGGCTATGAGTACAGCCTATCACCCACAGACAGATGGCCAGTCTGAGCGGACTATTCAGACTTTGAAGGATATGCTGCGTGCAGTAGTGATGGATTTCAGTGGTGGCTGGCAGGATTCGTTGTCCTTGGTTGAGTTTTCGTCTAACAACAGCTACCAAGTGACTATCGGAATGGCTCCATTTGAAGCGTTGTATGGTCGTAAATGCAGATCTCCGATTTGTTGGGAAGAAGTTGGTGAGAAGCAACTTTCTACCCCTGAGTTTGTGCAGCACATGAAAGATCAGATTGATTTGATTCGGAGTAGAATGAAAGCTGCACAAGATAGATTCACTAGCTATGCAAACCGAAGGCGTCGACCGTTAGAATTTGAGGTTGGCGATCGAGTATTCCTCAAAGTTTCTCCTTTCAAGAGCGTGATGCACTTTAGATTTAAAGGCAAATTAGCTCCTAGATTCGTTGGTCCCTTTGAGATTATTGAACGAATTGGACAATTGGCTTATCGATTGAGGCTGCCTGATGAGTTAGCAGCGATGCATGACGTTTTTCATGTGTCAATGTTGAGAAAATATGAGCCAGATCCGTCCCATGTGTTGAGAACCGATGAAGTTGAGCTAGATTCTGCCTTGAGTTATGTTGAATATCCAGTTCAGATTTGGATAGGAAGGAGAAGCAGCTGAGGAACAAAGTAGTTCCGTTGGTGATGGTCCAATGGAGCAAGCATGGCAAAGAAGAAGCAACTTGGGAACCGGAAGAGAAGATGCAGCGTGAGTGGCCGCATCTGTTTGAGTAGATTGTTGTTTTAGATTTCAGTTCTGGTTGTGTTTTCCCTAGTTGATATTAGTTGATTACCCAGTTATCATGAACTCTTGGGTTTGTATCAGATGAATTTCTGTTTTCCTTTATGTTGTTGTGACGAATTGATTGATTTTTCCATGTGATGCCTTTGATTTCGAGGACGAAATCTCTTAAGGTGGGGAGAATGTGAAGAATCAGATTTTAGATTAGTGATTAATCGATTTGATTGGGGATTAGTCGCGTGGTTTTTTGAGAGAAATCTGATTCCAGTAGATGCAGATGTTAGAATTCAGCAGTAGCGTCTGTTGGTGAAAGTTGATCAGGCAGTTGATGGCGCGAGAGTAAAACGCCGTCGTTTTGTGGAAACCAGCCGTAGCGCTAATGCAAGGAATCAGATGTAAAACGCATTCCAGATGTCAACGCGAGTCAACGGTACTGTAGTTTGCAGCTGGTAGATTTTAATCAGTAGTTGCGTTGGGGAAATGTGTTGCGATTGGGTGACCAGCTGTGGGTTTGAGAAACCAGTCGCGGGAGCAACGCGACGTCGTTTTGATAAGTTTGAAACGCTGCATTTTGGTTGCGTCTGGTATCAGCTGTGAGGAGCTGTCGCAATGTTGTATCAGGCGTTGGTTGGATCAGCTGTTAGCAGCGATGGTGACGTGTCCTCTACGTTGTCGTATTGTTTAGTTACGCTTGCGTCTGGATTGTTTAGAGTAACCAGCTGCTGGGTTTTTCTTAGGGAATTTGGTACCAGCTGGTGGAGCGCTACGACATCGTTTCGATTAGTTGGTGCGTCGTCGTTTTGGGTGTGCGAAGAGAAATGCAACGACTGGTTGTTGCGACTGGTTTTGTTTAGAGCAAAAGCTGGTTATTATTATAATATTTCTACTATAGCATTTCTCAACGACTGAATTAGAGGAATAGCAGCGGGTGGATTGAGAGATATATAGATAAGTGTTAATCGACACTTAGAAATATTTAGAACCCGATATTTCTTATCTCTTTTCCCAAACCCTCGATTAGCTACTGTTCACCGTGACCTATTTCCGTCGATTGCCGCCGTTCTCCGCCGATGATTTGAGTGATTTTGGTGGCGCTGGATTCGTTGTGAGTTGCTCTTTCGATTGCTACCCATTTGAAGCCCTGAATCAACATTGGAGAACAAGTGCGAAGTTGCTGTGTCTTCGTACAGAGAAGTTCGTTGGTTCTTCTGCTGGTTTGAGTTTCTGGGTGAGCATTTCTTGTTGTTTCTAGCTTCGGTAGACTTGTAGAATTAGAGCAGGGTTCTGACCGTAGGCTATGAGGTTTAAAAGTTTAGATTTGAACTAGAATTAAGCTGATATGTGAGGCCCTGTGACAGATTTGAGTTCGCAGGAGGTATCTGCTGGATTTTCGAAAGCAGGAAGAAGCTGAATTACTTCAGTTGCTGTACCGTGCCTTTGTGGGAATCTGTTGAGGTAAATTTCAGTTGATTGAAGGTACGAATTGAGCAGATTTAATAGCTTTGAGCGTGGACATGGCTGTGATCGATGTTATGAACCTGCTGATTTGATTATATGAATTTACGTGGCAGTATGTTGAATTGTTTATGCTGTTTCACGTAATGAATTGTATGCATTATGCATTGATTTTTGAACTGGCATTCATGCATACATATTGAGCCTGACAGATTGATTGATGACCTGATTGAGAGCCACGTTGTGACTGGCCGACTGACTTGTTGTGCCTGAAAAGTCCAACGCTATAATCGGAGTGGTGACCGACTGACTTGTCGTGTCTGAAGACCACCGAGCTGTGATGGGCTGACGGGCCCTGAAGATCAAGGACCGATGATTTCCATCGGCTGACTTGTTGTGCGTGGTATAGAGGCTCGACCGATATGATTGACAATCGACTTGCTGGTCTAGCTATCCGATCTTTGATAGACCTCATGCATTCATAGCATTGATTTATAGCATGTTGCATGTTTAGCTGTTTCAATAGCTCTTCGTACTGAGGCTTGACCTCGTATTTGTTTTCCTGCTTTTGTATTGTTTGGGTCTGTGTTACCCATTTGCATGATCTTCAGGTAACCAAGCTGGACAGAGTGGAGGTTCAGCTGGTCGATCCCCATTTCCATGAGTTCCAGTTATTTTTATTTATGTATCGAACCCGGGGGATGCCCCGTGTCTTATGTATTTTTGGGGATCTGTATTTGAATTGATAATTGGGTTACCTGTTTTATGTGAGTCTGAGTCAACTCATATTTTGATTATGAATATTTTGAATGTATGATTTTAAGTTCAGGCCTAATTTATTTTGAAAATTTTTAAGCCCGATTTTTACGCTTCCGTGATTATGTGCTTAATTGTGCTATTATCTTGAGTAATTAGCACGGGGCCTGACAGGTAGGATAGAGCTGGGTTGAGCTGGTGGCTCCCAGCTCATAGTTCTGTGCTACTGTCCCTAAGTTTTTGTTGTTGTTGTTGTTGTTTTTGGCTAAGCAGGTTTTAGATATGAGTTACTCGGGACCCCTGTTTGTGGTAATTGTAGCTCAGAAGCTAAGGTACGGATTTGAGCTTGTATTACAGCTTTGGGATAGGCATGGATATATGTGTATGCTTGCTGGTATGCGTGTAGTGTGTATGCTGTCGTATCGTTGTTGCTTACTGCTAGTCTCTATGCTGATTATTGTAATCTGTTGCATTGGCATACACGCATCTTTCATATTGAGCTCATATATGTTAGCCGTTTGTTGTTGTTGTGCTAACCGTATGTACCAGGTGTTGTTGTTGAGGACGAGCGGCAATACCGTGCTCCTCATCTCCCTGCTGGTTTACTTGTTAGCCGCTATGAGACGAGTGGATAGCTACCACGCTCTCATGAGCTTTGGCAACAACATGTTGAGTGATCTGGTTATGCTCTGTTACCGTGTGTTGAGACGAGTGGATAGCTACCACGCTCTCACATGCTTCATGGCCACTACCCTTTGTTAGCATCTGTTGACAGTTGTTGAGCTGGTCCTTGAGCTCCTGATCCATTGTAGCCTGTTGCCTTTGTACCCGCTGTTCTCATGCATAGCACGTGCATTTATATCTGTTGCTATCTTTTTTTTGTTTTAGTTTGCTCTCCATACTGGGGTTTGACCCTTGTCCCTCTGAGGCTGGTTGTTTTGATTGTCTGTGTGTTGTTCAGGATACTCAGGTTTCTCAGCTGGTCGTGGAGATGACTCAGCTGGTGGTACCCCGAGAGGTGGATAGAGTGTCCCAGTTTCCTATATTTTATAATTACGTATTAGAGTCATCGTCGGGAAATGTCCCGTGTTGATGTTCTATTGCTGATTTGAGATTTTGGTTGCTTGGGAGACACTCGATGCTTGTATTGTATTGGCTTGTTGATTGGTTTATCGGCTGTTGTAAAACCAATATTTTGTGTATCAATGTATTTTTAAATTATGTTTTCTAATTCAGGCCAAAGCGAAAAATTTTAGCCACTTTTTAAATGCTTCCTCAGTTGTTATTTGCGTATTTATCTCTGTTTAGTGCACCGGGACTGAAACTTCATCATAGAATATGAGGAATACCGTGGGTTGTTATATAACCGAGTATTCAAGAAAGATAAAGTTACTTCCTTTACAGATTAAACTTTACTGATTAAAGTATACAGTTTAAAAGTTTACAGCTTACAGTTTAAAAGTTTTTAAAATGTTTTGAGCATGTGCAGTTTATGCTTCCGTAGTTCCCAGTTTCACAGTTTCTTAGTTTACCAGTTTATAGTATTCAGTATTCAACTTACGAGTTCTTCAGCTTTCAAGCTCTATTAGTTCACGAGCTTCAAGTTACAGTAAAGTTATAGTTATGCGTGTATTGCCTGCCTTCGTTATTCCATATTTGCTTTCTGAGCCTCTCGGCTAGTTTTCCTAAGTGCAGGTGATTAATTTTCGAGGCTGCTGGTTGGTACGAGCTGGATCAGATCGGGGGTGTTTATCGTGGACATTCGTTTCCATGTTGTTTCAGTTTACAGTTTCTTTTGTTGTATAGAAGATTAGATACAACTTTTGAATATTTCAGATTACAACATTATTTATGCAATGTAATCTGAATGACAGATACAGTTTTTGCAAATCGAGTGAAATCAGTTCGTAAATGTTTGTTTGTTTGAATTCCGCACAGTTATGAACTCTGAGCTATGTTCTAGTTCAAAGTATGAAAACTTATCCAGCTTCCGCATATTCTATAAGACTGAGTTGTTTCCTTCCAGCGGTGATCTGAATTTTATATACGTTCGCAATTTAGCCCAAAAGTATTTGGTTAATTATCTTTGGACCAAGTACTAATTTTGAGTATCATTCAATTCGAACCCCAAACCTATTATAATTTCAATTCAAAAACATTGGTCGTTACATATTTGGTTACCACCAGCTGAAGATAAAAGAAGCAGATGTGTACAAGACCGCATTTAGAACGCGTTATGGTCATTACGAATTTTTAGTGTTGCTTTTTGGACTAACTAATGCACCTACAGTTTTCATGGATTTAATGAATAGGGTGTTCCAACCTTTTCTAGACCAATTCGTAATAGTTTTCATAGAAGACATTTTCATTACAAAAAGAATAGAGAATAACATCCAGAACAGCTTAGGGTGGTATTAAAAATTTTGAAAAAATAAACACCTTTTCTCTAAGTTTAGTAAATGTAAATTTTGGCATGAGAAATTTGTTTTCTAGGTCATGTAATTTCTAGAGAGGGAATAGAAATTGATCCAGCTAAGGTAGAAGCAGCTCTGGACTGGCCTGAGCCTAAGAGTGTTACTGAGATTATAAGTTTTCTAGGCTTAGCCGGTTATTACCGACATTTTTCGAAGGATTTTTAAAGATAGCTGTAACGCCCCAAAATCCATAGGACCACATTTATGCATTTTATTAATCTCATAGGCCAAATTAGCAATTTTAAATGTTATGTATTTGCTGATTCATTGATTTCAGAACATAAGATGCGTTGCGGCTGATTCCAGCAGATGACTCCAAAGAGTGATGCACAAGCTGGTTTTAAATTGATTGAAAAATATTTTAAGGAGGACAAATGATTTCTTTTGAAAAAGGTTTGGTGTTTTACAAATTAAAATGATATGAAGGGAATTTTACTAAATTTTATAAGTGTGTCATGCTTGATTTCACAAGTAGCTTGCCACTAATCCCTTTCATATAAAAAAACCTGTTTTCAAAGTAAGATCTTTATCATTTGCAAAGAAAAATCTTGAGGTGTTCTTCAAAATATTTCCAGAAGAGTTCGTGCGTTACTCAAAGAGAAGATTTCTGCAGGAATTGGTTGCTGTCGCAAAGCTTTGTTTAAGGCAAGTAAAAGCTGATCCTTTGCTACACCATTTGAAGAATATATTGTTGTTTTTATGGATCTGCTTGCCTTCATGTTTAAAATATGTGGAAGTTATTGTTTAAAATGATTTTAGGCATGTTCAAGGAAAGAAGATGGGTTCGAAAATGATGTTTTGATGTTTATGATGCTTCCAAAATGTTTTCCAGAAAGTTTATGATGCTTTAAAGTGCTGAGGATTCGAGTTTATTCCCAGAATATTTATTGGTGTTGTTAGCGTAACGTTGTGCGAGATCTGGCGACAGCAACGCTTACGTGGATTTCAGCAGGAGCGCGCAATAGGATTTCGAAACGGTGACGTTTTGGGAAGCAACGGCTAATTTATATCTGTCAGCAGATAGTTCCTGTAGCGGGTATAAGACGTCGTCGTTTGGGTTAGTGGAGGCGACGTCGTTTTGAGGACCCAGTCGTTGGTTTGTTTTGGTTGTAGCGCCCAACTGCTGGAAGATAGGATGACGTATCCTATGCGACGCCGTTTCATTTAGTTGAAACGCTGCGTTTCGATTTTGCGACTGGTACCAGCAGGAGGAAGCGTCGCGTGTTATATTTTGCGACTGGATGACCAGCTGATGGCAGATATGATGACGTGCGCTATGCGACGTCGTTTGGGTTAGTCGCTGCGACGCCGTTTTTGTTAGAGTAGATGCCCAACTAGCCAACTTGTGGCGTGTGGGTTCATAGACTCTTGTATGAAACGATCTTTATATATGATATTCGCATTTGTTTATGGCATTCTTTACTTTCATTGTGTTGTATAATGATTAACAATTGCGTTGAGTAAAGACCTAGAATGCACTATAGTGTATGTTAGATGTGATAGTGGGTATGACGGCTATCATGAAACACATCTAATAGTCACTGTGTATTCTGAACAAGTTCCTAGTCGATTGGGCCGTCAAAATGAGGATAAGGCCGCCCGAGCTCGAGACTAGTATCTGCGATGCGAAGTACCATGTTTCATTGGTAGGGAACATTGTGATGTTCTGAGCATGCAGATAGATAGTGACCTGGTGATCTATCGAACTACCCTCGTTCGGACTTTCCAAGTGGTTACCATTTGTCGAGTGGATAAGTCCGAGGTCTTGGTTGTACTGATTAGTCCTCACGACTCGAAACGTTATTGAGACTCTACATGATAGGCGTCTCACTTTGACCCGTTTGCCGACTCACATGGGGTCATTAGGCGGCGGGATTGGGGTGAGACCCCGATGCATGTAGGAGTCGATGCATCGTTGTCGAGGATTCACCGCTCGCAGACATGCGTGGATATCCTATGCTATCTGAGGGGATAATAGTGTATAAATCTCTGGCCAGAGTACTAGAAGTGTTTTAGGTAAATGGGTTTACCTAGTTACACTCGTGATGTCACTATTCGATCTCCAAGATGTATGCATAGCTATCGGATCTTTAGCGACTCTCGATTTACCAATGGTCGTTGATCTGATCGGGATATATGGATTGAAAGGACCGTACTGTACGCTAACCACGACCAACTGGTTCTTGCAGGCACTATCAATGATACCTAGGGGATCATGGGGCGATGTTTCTAGACGCTCTTACCATGATCCGATGGGCAAGTCCGGAATTGTGATTCCGGAGCCACAATGGTTGTGGGCCCACGGCTAGCTGTATCCCTGAACCATTGAGGGTCACACAAGTACTGGATTCGAGATTCCCGCACGGATACTGAGCTCAATGCATTGAGCACTTGAGGAGGATTTTGGGGAATGCGACTTCCTAAAAGTCAACAGGGGTCAAATCGTGATTTCCCGCTGTTGAGGGGCAAAACGGTCATTTTGCACTGGGGTTCTGAAAAATGGTTTTTCAGATCATAGTATTCAGTTTTGGAAACTGAGTCGATCGCTCCGATCTGATTAGCGATCGGAGTTATGATGAAGTCACGGTGATAGGGATGAACCGAATGTTCATCCGTTGGACCCGGGCCCGTTGGGCCGATCCATGTCTATCACTAGTCTATTTAATTAGACTTAAGGGCTTCATAACTAAGAATCATAACAATTACATTGCACATAACCCTAACCCTAGAGCTCTAAAAGCCGTCGCCTCCCTCCTCTCCCAAAAGCCGCCGCCGCCGCCGCCTTGCGCCGCCGCCGCCCTCATCTCATGGGCCAAATTAGCAATTTTAAATGTTATGTATTTGCTGATTCATTGATTTCAGAACATAAGATGCGTTGCGGCTGATTCCAGCAGATGACTCCAAAGAGTGATGCACAAGCTGGTTTTAAATTGATTGAAAATATTTTAAGGAGGACAAATGATTTCTTTTGAAAAAGGTTTGGTGTTTTACAAATTAAAATGATATGAAGGGAATTTTACTAAATTTTATAAGTGTGTCATGCTTGATTTCACAAGTAGCTTGCCACTAATCCCTTTCATATAAAAACCTGTTTTCAAAGTAAGATTTTTATCATTTGCAAAGAAAAATCTTGAAGTGTTCTTCAAAATATTTCCAGAAGAGTTCGTGCGTTACTCAAAGAGAAGATTTGTGAGACTTGTAATTATTAATTACGATTGATTGTTGGAATTGATCGGTTGTTTAGAGATTTTGTGGTTTAGAATCTCTGTTTCGATGTGGAGTTGTAGTTTTTGGGTCGAATTCCCTCCTTAGAACAATTCTGGAGATTTTCGTAATTTTTGAGTTTTGGGTAGTGAAGCTGGTAGCAGATATGTTTACGTAAGCATCTTTGTTGTGCGTTGCGTTGATGACGCAAGCTTTTCTGTTATCAGTCGAGGGCATTGAGAAACCGTTCGTAGGTGTTGTTAGCGTAACGTTGTGCGAGATCTGGCGACAGCAACGCTTACGTGGATTTCAGAAGGAGCGCGCAATAGGCTTAGAACAATTCTGGAGATTTTCGTAATTTTTGAGTTTTGGGTAGTGAAGCTGGTAGCAGATATGTTTACGTAAGCATCTTTGTTGTGCGTTGCGTTGATGACGCAAGCTTTTCTGTTATCAGTCGAGGGCATTGAGAAACCGTTCGTAGGTGTTGTTAGCGTAACGTTGTGCGAGATCTGGCGACAGCAACGCTTACGTGGATTTCAACAGGAGCGCGCTATAGGATTTCGAAA
>KV015037.1:11489-24946 GCA_001598015.1 Dorcoceras hygrometricum | reverse complement strand
GGAAAATTGGTTTCCGGCCAGTTTTTCGAGGAGAATCCATTGGCGATAAAATCCTTCAGCCTTCTAGTGCAGGCTGATTGGAGGGAGATCGATTCCGGTCATGGACTTGATTGACGGATCTACCGCCACCTACCGTGAAGAGCCGGCGTTCTTGTAATTCCGGTTGGAGCCAGGCACAAGTGCCAGCAAGGTATTCCTTAAAACACCCTATGAATGTCATAGTTTGTTTTGTATTACTCGTATTGATCGTCTCCCGGCATTTGTATTTTCTGTTCTTCCGCTGCCTCGCCGGGGGCGTGATCCGGATCCACAACACTGAGTACGCATCGATTAGCTCCCGTCCCCTCAGTAGTCATGGCTTGGATAGGTGGTAGCAGATGGTTGCTGGACAACTTCTTATGCCGTCGTGGATGGGCGAGTAGCTTTCGTCGCCCGCGATGATGAGCCACGTATATTTTCCGGTGCGACCGCCCGGGTAGCACTCGAACTTCATATGATGTTGCCACATGTTTATGTTGACGTTTTCGATTGGCTCCCGGTTTGTTATCCTTTTTTATTGCTACCGGAAATGCATTGCATAGACGTTGCATATATGTCATACATACTTCGTATTTTTTTTACTTTGTTCTCCGTACTGGGGTTTGACCCCTTGTCCCTCTAGGGATGTGTGGTTTTGTTGTTTCCATTCAGGTTACCTGGGTACTTCAGCTGGCTCAGGTGGTGCGCCATCTAGTGGAGCTCTTAGGGGTTCATCAAGTTTCCCAGATATTATGTATATATTTTATCGAGTCAGTTAACTGACGATGCCCTGTGTAGTTGTTGTAGTTTGTATGCGATGTTTATGTCATGTTCAGATACATGTTTATTGAATGAATTTTGTGACCTGATATACGCTGGTTCTGTATAGAACCTTTATTTTGATTATCTACGCATTTTAAATTATAGTTTCAGTTCATGCCGAAAAAGAAAAATTTTAACCACTTTTTAAGCTTCAACATTTTGTTGTTAATTACGTGCTTATTCCTTGATCTTAAGCACCGGGAATGACATTTGTTTCAGCTTTAACCTCCTCAAATGACTTTGATATGTTCTTATACCCATGGACCATTTCTTTTAGTGTAGAAACGAGGTTATCGCGTGTAAATTTAACGTTAGAGAAGTCAAATATCTCATCACTGTCATCTTCCATGACACGGTGTACTTCTTCTTGCTCGCTCTCAGTGGATGAGGTGCTTGGATCTGAATCGGAGTCCGTCCATGTGTTGTTGCTCTCCTCAACAACAAGCACGTTGCAATTATTCTTTTTCTTGAAGGTCTTTATATTGACTATCACGCCAACATTCTAATGACTTCTTGTCATCTCTGTTTGGCTTCATGCAGTCAACGAAGAAGTGTTCTGGTCTGCCACAAATAAAGCAATTAGAGTCAGTAGAATTCTGTTCAGAATTATTAATTTTCTTTGAAAAAGAAGGAGAGGAAATTTTTCAAATTAATTTCCCAAACTTCTTTACGAACAGGGACATTGTATCAATGCTCAGCTACTCTGTTGTTTTATGAGGCTTGTTCTCCGTTGAAACACCCTCACTCTCATTTTCTAATAAAATAAATGTGGAAATATTTTGATTTTTATTTTTTTAAAAACATTAACCTAATAACTTTTTAAATAAAATACGTTCATGTAAAATTTCTAAAAAATTCAAAACATACTGATATACTTTTAAATAATATTTACAAGATTCAAAATTTCCAACGATCATATAATCTACCAACTCAATCTCGAAAAAAAACATAAATAAAAAAAAATCTCTTCACCAAGTAACGTATTTAAAACTCGTGCCTTAATAAATTAATCCTTCAAACTATTTTCGGAAAACGTGTGGTCGCTGGGTCGAGTGCCTCGTTGGACTTCCGGTCGTTCAAGGTCTTGCCCCTCGATCTCAGCCTCCGTATCATTTGCACCAATCAAACGTAGTGAGCCTAAAGACTCAACAAATGAAGAGTTTAGATAACAAGTACTAAATAATACACCCACATGCATTAACATAATTTTACTCAAATTGGTTCTTTTTAAATATTCATAAAAGTATATTTTTCCTCGGACATTATCTTAAAACTTCATGCAAAAGGAAACAACTCGCTAAGTCAAAAAAAAGGGTTTTCTGGTGAAATTCGCTTCTCGACTGTGGTCCCCCAACCTCAAATCGCTTGATCAAGATAAATAAAAACCATAGTACTAGGGTGGTATGGAATCCCAGTACTTATATAGAATCCATACCCGTCATGTGTAAGGAACCCCGATACTTATCAGAAGTCCATTACCATCAGTTTGGCATAGCTAAACGAGACGTCTCTCGGACCCATACCCATCGTTTGATATGGCTAAACGAGACATATCCCGCCCAATATCGGTCAAAGAGTAACCACAATCAAGTCACCTCCTTCAAAATATTTTCGTCACCTCAAACCTCAAAACATTTTCTTACCTCAAGCTTCAACTTTTTCTTTCGCACAAATTTTTCATAAAAATATTAGTAATTTAAAAAAATGAAAATAAATTGCTATTCATCATAAAATAGGCTTAAAATCAACATTTAAATCATATCATGACCGTAGGCTGCCACTAGGACCAAAATCCCGACTTGACTATTTTCGCACCCATGAGATGCAGTTTGAGCGATTAAACCATAAAAATCATAACAAATCCATTTCTTAACTAAATCACTCCCCATTTTGAACCACGTGACTCTAACTCGATGAGCTAACTATGGAAACCAACTAGACTCGAAAATAGTGATACGTAACGAACTAAATTTGACTATTTCATCATAAAATAGGCTTTAAAATCAACATTTTAAATCATATCATGACCCGTAGGCTAGCCACTAGGACCAAAATCCCGACTTTGACATTTTTTCGCACCCATGAGATAGCAGTTTGAGCGATTAAACCATAAAAATCATAACAAATCCATTTCTTAACTAAATCACTCCCCATTTTGAACCACGTGACTCTAACTCGATGAGCTAACTATGGAAACCAACTAGACTCGAAAATAGTGATACGTAACGAACATGACGTCTGCAAGTCCACTGCCGACGCACAGAAAACAAACCGGCACAGGCAACGAACAACCCTCAAACCAGACCACTCTTCTCAAACCAAGGACACGACCAGACCCTCTCTCAGCATCTTACTGACCCCTGGATTCAATCCTTTCCATCCTAGACCGAATCATGGACCATAAGACACCACCCTAGCCACCAAACTCACACATTCATCCATCGTACGCATAGATCTGTTCATGGCTTGAAGAACTAGATCCACTTCCGATCCCTGTCCCTTACATGACCACAACAGACCCTGTTTCTCACCCTAGACTGAGCCAAGCACGACCAGGCCTAGCCCTCAACCGATCCACACTTCTAGTCCCTCGATCCCACTCAAAACTCACGGGCTATGACTCCACCTGAACCTAGGCAACCATGCCATGAGAAAACATAAACAAAACATCATAAAATTCATAAGTTATGATTTTAAAACATTAAAATTAAGAGATCAAAAGATACATGCAATAATATGCTTGAAATGTGCATTAAAAGATAACTTTGTACTTGCCTTCTCTTGGAAAACTTACAACAATTATTTCCAGCCTTTAAGAGGAGGGAGAACATCAGGATTTTCTTCTGAAATTTATTTGAAAGGTTTAAAATCACTGGAGAAGAAGAGGATGTGAGGTAGGGCAAGAGGGGGGGGGGTGGCCGCTTTGAGAGGGGGCTAGGGTCCCTTCTCTTTTTTTTTTTTTGCTTGAAAAATGATTGTGTGTGTAAGTGAAGGGGGGAAGGACGGCTGTTTCTATGTTTAAGGGAAGGCTTTTCATTCTTTTTTTGTAAATTAGTGTATAAAGTACTTAATTACTAAATAAAGTGTTAATTAGTTGAAAATAGTTGTTAATTAACTAAATAAAGTACTAGTCAACTAATAAAAATGCTACTCTTCTTTTAAAATAATTGACAAATAAACTGCATAATCTCAAATACTTTTCTAACTTTGAAAATATTTAAAAGAATAAATAGACCCTTTAAAATTTATAACTATAAAAATGTGCTAAGGCATATGATGTGATCCCAACAATTACTTTTATAAAAATCCACATTACCTCTGTGAGACCTGAAATTAATAAAAGATTAATTGTTGGATTAATCGGTTTTTGAGGAATTCTGGGTGTTCGGAATTCTTTTTGGAGGTTTCGTTTTCATTTTCGGATCAGAAATCACATTTAGAGCAATTCTGGAAATTTTGGAATTTTCGAGTTTGAAAGCTGGTTTTGCGAGAAATCTGGATTGTTGGTGAAATCTGTTCGTTTCGTGAGAAATCTGTTCGGATTTGAGATATCTGGACGTTTGATGTTGCGGCGCATTTTGTAGCGAGAGGTTCAATATGCTGTCGTTTTCGTGAGATCTGGATGTCGCGAAGTAGCTGAGATCTGTTGCGCTTGTATATAGAAGTCTGCGCGGCGCGTTTTTATCGTAGACGCTAGTACATCATCGTTTAGGAGAGATCTGGTATTGCGTTATAGCTAGGATCTGATTTTGAGATCTGCCCGCAAGTTCTTGTGTTGAGGATGAAACGATGTCGTTTAGATAAGTTGCAACGACGCCGTTTTGGTGAACGCTTGAGGGAGAGATCTGTTTTGTGAGTTAGCGTTCGAGTGACCAGATTCCAGTGTTTGTGTTTAACGTTCCAGACTTCACCATGGTGCTGCGCGACGTCGTTTTAGCGTTAGCGCTATTTCCAGCTTTTAGCGTTTTGATGTTCAGATTTGAGTGTTGTAGCGTTTAAGTTTAAGAGATCAGATTTCTCCGTGGTTTTGGAACGTGACGTCTGGTACCAGCTTTTGGTTGTTAGGCAATCCATACGTTGGGTTAGCGACCAGCTGCTGCTTGTGTAAGACACCCGCTTTTGGATTTGAGGACCAGCCGTAAGCAGCGACCAGCCGTTGGTTGTTTGTGACTGCTGGTTGGGATTTTAGTAGTGAATCGTCTGGTTTTGTTGGTGGAAGTTTTAACCAGCTTTCACGTGTGTATATATTAGAAGCTTTGGCCTTCAATTATTACAACAGATATACTTAGCAAATTTTCTCCCAACTTCGTTCTTCGCTTCTAACCCTCGGTTACTGTTCACCGTGAGCTTCTCCGACGAATTCCCATCGTTTCGGGCCACCGTTTGACACGTTTGAGGTAGCGTTGGACTCCTCTCGAAAAGCTCTTTCATCTCATACCAATTTTGGAGGCTGTCGTTGGCTGGAGCAAAAGCACGAAGTTGCTGCTTTCATTCGTGCATTTCGTGGGTGCAGGTAGCCTTTCGATTTAGCTTTGGAATCTTGTTCGTAGCCCTGAATTAAGCTTCCTGTTAAGTTGTATGGTTGAGATTAGTTGCTGGTTTGAGTGATCAAATTTCCAGCCGTGAGAAATTGTGTGATGGCCGTGAGTTGTGATAGCATTTTCCTAAAATCTGTGCTCCGTGTATTTTGGCAGATTTTGTGCAGGACCGTGACTTGCTATGTTCCTTTGAGGAATCTGATTTGGGTAAATCAGAATTAGAGGTAAGGATCTTGAGCTTGAAATCTAGCTTGGTTTAGCGTGGGATTTAATGTGATGGCTGGTGTGCATCGCTGAATTGGAATTGCCGTGAACATTATTGTGTAGTGCTTGTTGTGCATTATGTTTATGCTAGCTGATTTTCTATGTTTGCATACAAGCATGGTTCACGCATATTTTAGCTCTTTCGTGCCTTGTATCTTGGAAGTTTCTGCCTTGTGTATTGTGCTGTTGTTTTCATACCAGGATGCGAGGGCGAGCGGCGATACCGCACTCTCATCTCCCTGCTGGGTTTGTTAGCCACCATGCGCCGAGTGGTTAACTACCACGGTTCATGGGCGAGGCAACGGCAGGTTGAGTTGTTTGATGCATCTGATATTCGGGTGTAGTGTCAAGGCGAGTGGCTCATTAAC
Organism: Dorcoceras hygrometricum; assembly: GCA_001598015.1. NCBI lineage: Eukaryota > Viridiplantae > Streptophyta > Magnoliopsida > Lamiales > Gesneriaceae > Dorcoceras > Dorcoceras hygrometricum. The sequence continues at coordinate 18,936 of KV015037.1, read as the reverse complement.
ACACTTTGAACACACCCAGTGGCCACCGTTTGTTGCAGATTCTTTGGAGCTATGTTTGAGTTCCTTCGCTCCCTTCCCGGTTGTAGCCTTCAGCGTTCGTCTGTGTCTCATTCATAGCATCTGCATTTTATCTTATGCTTTTCTTTAGCTGTTTCAGTTGCTCTCCGTACTGGGGTTTGACTCCATGTCCCTCTGGGGCTTGGTTTTTTTCCTTGCCTGTTGTGTTGTTCAGGTTTCCCAGGTTATTCAGCTGGTCGTGGTGGTGACCCAGCTAGAGGTGCCCCAGGAGGTGGTTAGAGTATCCCAGTAGCTTATAGCATATATTTAAGTATCAGTATTGTTAGCCAGGGGATGCCCTGTGCTTTTGGTTGTAGTTTGATATATTCGGTTGAGGTTGTTACCAGGTATCTGATACATGTTATGCTATATTTTTTGTCGTGCGCTTGTAGCCTTTGTTTGGTTGGTTTTGTTAAACTGGGATATCTATTTTGAGTATTGTTATATTTTAAATTATATTATTTTAAACCGTCAGGCCAAAAGAAAAAAAAATTTACCCGCCTTTTAGTAGCTTCCGCTTGTGTTAGCGTGTTTTATCTCTGTTGTGAGCACGAGGCCTGACATTTTTGGTATCAGAGCTTAAGCTGGGATAAGCTCTATTTCTTTGATCACACTTGAGTCTAGGAACAGTGTCGTGTGTTGCATGTGCTAGACCTATGTGATTACGTGCTGCTTATTGTTGTGATATCTATGTTGTTCTCGTTCTGTGTTGCTCATCCTGTTGAGAGTATTCGTAGATGCCGCCTAGACGTCGTGGTAGAGGTAGGGGGCAGTTTGAGGAATCGGCAGGATATAACGAGGATCGACGTAGTGCTCCTAGTCGTACTCGTAGTAGACATGATGAGGAGGATGAAGTTGGTGACTTGCCTACCTCTGTGGAGAGGATGGACGTTGTGATAGCGAGGTTTCAGAGGATGAACCCTAAGGTCTTCAATGGCGACGAGTCGAGCGAGGATGCAGATTCGTGGCTTCGGAACATCACTGGTCTATTCGATCGTGTCCAGTATGAAAACAAGCTTCAGTTGAGTTTGGTGACCCTTCAGCTTAGAAAGGGTGCAGAGTGGCAAGGTGCTATACCGGCGTTGGGATTACTTGGGACAGTTTCTGCGACACTTTTAGGCAGGAGTTTGTTCCTGAGTCTTATGTGAATGCCCGTGAGCGGGAGTTTGATCATCTGGAGCAGGGCTCGATGTCTGTCCGTGAGTACGCCCGGAAGTTTTCTTCTTTGTTGGCATACGTTCCGCACGTTTCTGGCCGGTAGAGGGCCAAGAGGACCAGGTTCTTAGAGGGTTTGAATTATTCAGAGAGCGTAGTCTTCGCAGTCCTCCCAGTCAGCCCATCATCCCCAGCAGCAGCAGTAGCCATAGGTGGCACAGTAGTCTGGCCGTCAGAGGTTTCGACCTCGTGGTCAACAGTTCAAGAAGAAGTCTGGTTCTAGTTCGTTCGGTTCAAGTAGCTCGAGTAGCAGTGGTTCTCGGGCTGAGTTTTGTGGTGGCAAGCATCCTTCTATCCAGTGTGTTGGAGTGCAGGGCTCTTGCAACATTTGCGGTCAGTATGGGCATTTTGCTAGGGTATGTCCGTCAGTGGGATAGCAGCAGGCCGCAGCCCCGTCTTAGGGTCGTGGAGGACAGTCTAGGGGTCGTTCCCCTCAGTTTCAGCTGCCCAGGATTGGTGAGACTCCGTTCAGGCCCTTCCAGCAGCCTGGTCCATCGCGATTCGGACAGTCATCTTAGTCGTTCTATTCTGGACCTCAGCATGCTCAGGCCAACGTCATGACTAGGGAGCGGGCCGAGGAGACGCCGAGCAGGGTGATCGTAGGTACTTGTATTGTTTTCGATTTTCCTGCGCGTGTGTTGTTTGACACCGGTGCGTTGCATTCTTTCATTTCTGATTCGTTTGTTTTTTAGCATGGTCTGTGTATCATCCCTTTGCGCGATGTTGTTTCTGTTTCTACCCCTTGCGATGTGAGCCTGTTTTCCCAGGAGGTTTTGTTAGATGGCGTGTTGCGGTTTGGAGAGCATGTGTTGTTGGAAAATTTGTTTCGTCTGATGTTGTGAGATTTCGATTGTATCGTTGGGATGGACGTGTTGTCCAAATATAGGTCCTCCGTGGATTGCTTCCATGGGATTGTTCGTTTTATGCCTTTGTCTGGCGAGAAGTCGGACTTCTACGGCCAGGATTCTTGATCGAAGATCCCGTTAGTCTCAGCGATGGAGATGTTCAGTCTGTTGTCTTTAGGGAATGCTGGCTTCATGATCTACGCTTTGGATGCGTCTTCTTCTTCTCGTGTGCAGCTCAGTGACGTTCCCGTGGCGCGACATTTTCTCGATGTGTTCCCATAGGAGATTCCTGGTTTTCCTCCGAGGCGGGAGATTGACTTCAGCATTGAGCTGGTGCCTGGCACAGCTCCGATTTCTCGTGACCCGTATTGTTTGGAGCCTGTGGAGTTGAGAGAACTCAAGGTGCAGTTGGAATATTTGCTGGAGAAATGTTTCATTCGACCTAGGATGTCGTCGTGGGGAGCGCCCATTTTGTTTGTTAAGAATAAGGATGGCTCAATGCGGATGTGCATTGATTTCCGCCAGTTAAATAAAGCGACTGTTAAGAACAAGTATCCTTTGCCCAGGATCGATGATCTGTTTGATCAGTTGCAAGGTTTTGCGGTGTATTCAAAGATTGACTTGCGTTCCAGGTACCATCAGCTGAGGGTAAGAGATCAAGATGTCGCAAAGACTGCTTTTCGTACGAGGTATGGACACTTTGAGTTCAAAGATTGACTTGCGTTCCAGGTACCATCAGCTGAGGGTAAGAGATCAAGATGTCGCAAAGACTGCTTTTCGTACGAGGTATGGACACTTTGAGTTCTTGGTTATGCCGTTTGGGTTGACCAACGTGCCTGCAGTATTTATGGGTCTGATGAATCGGATTTTCAGAGAGTTCATAGATCAGTTCGTGATAGTGTTCATTGACGACATATTGGTATATTCTAAGACTCCTTTGGAGCATAAGGAGCATTTGCGAATTGTCCTTCAGACGTTGAGGGACCAGCAGCTGTATGCTAAATTCTCCAAGTGCGAGTTTTGGCTGGATCGCATCGTTTTCTTGGGTCATGTTATTTCACCGAGGGGATTTCCGTGGATCCCAGTAAGGTTGATGCTGTTCTGAACTGGGAGCGTCCCACGAATGTGTCAGAGATTCGTAGTTTCTTGGGTCTGGCTGACTATTATCGTCGTTTCATTGAAGGAATTTCTAGCATAGCTAAGTCGATGACTCAATTGACTCAGAAGTACAAGAGGTTTGTATGGTCTGAGCAATGTGAGAATGCGTTTCAATTGCTCAAGGAGAAACTGACTATTGCACCTGTGTTGGCTCTGCCGTCCGGATCAAGTGGTTTTGTTGTTTGTTCTGACGCTTCGCTCAATGGATTGGGTTGTGTTTTGATGCAGAATGGTCAAGTCATTGCGTATGCCTCGCGGAAGTTGAAACCTCATGAGACTAGTTATCCAGTCCATGATTTGGAGCTTGCAGCGGTGGTTTTTACGCTGAAGATCTGGCATCATTACCTGTATGGCGAGCAATTTGTGGTGTACTCGGACCACAAAAGTTTGCAGTATCTATTTTCGCAGCCCGATTTGAATATGAGACAGTGTCGTTGGATGGAGCTGCTAAAGGACTTTGATTGCGAGATTAAGTATCAGCCTGGGAAGTCGAACGTAGTGGCCGATGCTTTGAGCAGGAAGGCTAGTGAGATGCTTGCTTCGTTGTATATCTCTAAGGATCAGGAGCATCTTAATACTACTGGTTGGAGATTCTATCCGACTGATGATTGTGTTGTGGTTTCTTCATTCCAAGTGGAGCCACAGATTGTTTCTAGTATTCTAGCAGCTCAAAGGACTGATCCTTCCATCCACGAGTTGAAGTTAAAGGTCAGGGCTGGAGAACATGAGGATTATTCTGTTTCTTCTGATGGTTGCTTGAGGTTTCGTGGCAGACTGGTTGTGCCTAACCTCATTGATTTGAAGGAGGGTATCCTTCGGGAAGCGCACTACAACAGACATAGTGTTCATCCTGTTGCACAGAAGATGTACCATGCGTTGAAGCCTCACTTCTGGTGGGCTGGCCTAAAGAGCGACATTTCTGGATTCGTTGCTCGATGTTTGAACTGTCAGATGGTTAAGGCCAAAAGGATGAGACCTGGTGGTCTGTTGCAGAGTTTGGAAGTGCCCCAATGGAATTGGGAGCACCTAGAGATGGATTTCGTGACGCATCTGCCTCGTTCCAACAGAGGATGCGATGCTATTTGGGTAGTTATCGACCGATTGTCGAAGTCTGCAGATTTTATTCCCTACGGTATGACCTTTTCTTTGAAGAAAATGGCGAAACTGTACGTGGATTTCGTGGTTAGACTGCACGGTATGCCTGTTTCGATCGTTTCCGACCGAGATCCGAGGTTTACTTCCAGGTTTTGGAAGAGTTTGCAAGCAGCTTTGTGTACCAGATTGGCTATGAGTACCGCGTATCACCCCCAGACAAGGCCAATCTGAGCGAACTATCCAGACGTTAGAGGATATGTTACGAGCTGTTGTGTTGGATTTCGGAGGTAGCTGTCAAGACGCGTTATCTTTGGTGGAGTTTTCCTACAATAACAGCTATCAGGTGATGACTGGCATGGAACCGTTTGAGGCTTTGTATGGCAGGAAGTGCAGATCGCCAGTATGTTGGGTAGAAGTGGGGGAGAAGCAGCTATCTGCCCCGCACTTTGTGCAGCAAATGAAGGATCATGTTGATCTAATTCGACAGCGGATGAAAGCTGCACAGGATCGCCAAGCCAGTTATGCGAATCAGAGGCATCGACCTCTAGAGTTTCAGGTTGGTGATCAGGTATTTCTAAAAGTTTCTCCGTTTCGCAGTGTCATGCGCTTTGGACACAAGGGAAAGTTAGCCCCTCGTTACGTCGGACCGTATGAGATCGTTGAGAGGATTGGCCCGTTAGCGTATCGGCTGTTATTGCCTCCGGAATTATCTTCTCTGCATGATGTCTTTCATGTTTCCATGTTGAGGAAGTACAGGCCAGATCCGTCTCATGTGCTTAGAATTGACGAGGTTGAACTAGATCATACGTTGAGCTATCAGGAATATCCGTTGCAGATCCTAGGCAGAAAACTTAGAATTGACGAGGTTGAACTAGATCATACGTTGAGCTATCAGGAATATCCGTTGCAGATCCTAGGCAGAAAAGAGAAACAATTTAGGAATAAGACCATTCCGTTGGTGATGGTGCAATGGAGCAATCATGGCAGGGAAGAAACTACGTGGGAGCTGGAAGAAAAGATGCAGCGCGAGTGGCCGCATCTGTTTGAGTAGTCGTTGTGCTAGATTCCTAGTAGTTGTAGCTTTGGTTGTAATTCTTTCCTAGTTGTTATTATTTGCTTGCTCAGTTATCTTGAACTCTTGGCCATGTGTTAGGCGAATTTCGGTGTTGTAATTCAGAATTGTTGTTTTATTTCGGGGACGAAATCTTTTTTAGTGGGGGAGAAATGTGAGACGTGAAATTAGTAAAAGATTAATTGTTGGATTAATCGGTTTTTGAGGAATTCTGGGTGTTTGGAATTCTTTTTGGAGGTTTCGTTTGCATTTTAGGGTCAGAAATCACATTTAGAGCAATTCTGGAAATTTTGGAATTTTCGAGTTTGAAAGCTGGTTTTGCGAGAAATCTGTATTGTTGGTGAAATCTGTTCGTTTCGTGAGAAATCTGTTTGTATTTGAGAAATCTGGACGTTTGATGTTGCAGCACGTTTTGTAGCGAGAGGTTCAATACGCCGTCGTTTTCTTGAGATCTGGATGTCGCGAAGTAGCTGAGATCTGTTGCGCTTGTATATAGAAGTCTGCGCGGCGCGTTTTTATCGTAGACGATAGTACGTCTTCGTTTAGGAGAGATCTGGTATTGCGTTAGCGCTAGGATCTGATTTTGAGATCTGCCCGCATGTTCTTGTGTTGAGGATGAAACGATGTCGTTTAGATAAGTTGCAACGACGCCGTTTTGGTGAACGTTTGAGGGAGAGATCTGTTTTGTGATTTAGCGTTCGAGTGACCAGATTCCAGCGTTTGTGTTTAACGTTCCAGACTTCACCATGGTGCTGCGCGACGTCATTTTAGTGTTAGCGCTATTTCCAGCTTTTAGCGTTTTGATGTTCATATTTGAGTGTTTTAGCGTTGTAGCGAGAGGTTCAATACGCCGTCGTTTTCTTGAGATCTGGATGTCGCGAAGTAGCTGAGATCTGTTGCGCTTGTATATAGAAGTCTGCGCGGCGCGTTTTTATCGTAGACGATAGTACGTCTTCGTTTAGGAGAGATCTGGTATTGCGTTAGCGCTAGGATCTGATTTTGAGATCTGCCCGCATGTTCTTGTGTTGAGGATGAAACGATGTCGTTTAGATAGGTTGCAACGACGCCGTTTTGGTGAACGTTTGAGGGAGAGATCTGTTTTGTGATTTAGCGTTCGAGTGACCAGATTCCAGCGTTTGTGTTTAACGTTCCAGACTTCACCATGGTGCTGCGCAACGTCATTTTAGTGTTAGCGCTATTTCCAGCTTTTAGCGTTTTGATGTTCATATTTGAGTGTTTTAGCGTTTAACGTTTTAGAGATCATATTTCTCCGTGGTTTTGGAACGCGACGTCTGGTACCAGCTTTGGTTGTTAGGCAATCCAGACATTGTGTTAGCGACCAGCTGCTGCTTGTGTAAGACACAAGCTTTTGGGTTTGAGGACCAGTCGTCAGCAGCGACCAGCCGTTGGTTTGTTTTGTGACTGCTGGTTGGGATTTTAGTAGTGCATCGTCTGGTTTTGTCGGTGGACTTTTTAACCAGCTTTCACGTGTGTATATATTGGAATCTTTGGCCTTCAATTATTGAAATAGATTCCATACTTAGCAAATTTTCTCCCAACTTCGTTCTTCGCTTCTAACCATCGGGTTACTGTTCACCGTGAGCTTCTCCTACGAATTCCTGTCGTTTCCGGCCACCGTTTGTCACGTTTGAGGTTGCGTTGGACTCCTCTCGAAAAGCTCTTTCATCTCATACCAATTTTGGAGGCTGTCGTTGGGTGGAGCAAAATCACGAAGTTGCTGCTTTCATTCGTGCATTTCGTGGGTGCAGGTAGCCTTTCGATTTAGCTTTGGAATCTTGTTCCTAGCCTTGAATTAAGCTTCCTGTTAAGTTGTATGATTGAGATTAGTTGCTGGTTTGAGTGATCAATTTCCAGCCGTGAGAAATTGTGTGATGGCCGTGAGTTGTGATAGCATTTTCCTAAAATCTTTGCTTCGTGTATTTTGGCAGATTTTGTGCAGGACGTGACTTGCTATGTTCCTTTGAGGAATCTGATTTGGGTAAAT
>KV015036.1:6628-17646 GCA_001598015.1 Dorcoceras hygrometricum | reverse complement strand
TTCGAGTCGTGAGGACTAATCAATACAACCAAGACCTCGGACTTATCCACTCAACAAATGGTAACCACTTGGAAAGTCCGAACGAGGGTAGTTCGATAGATCACCAGGTCACTATCCATCTGCATGCTCAGAACATCACAATGTTCCCTACCAATGAAACATGGTAATTCACATCGCAGATGCTAGTCTCAAGCTCGGGCGGCCTTATCCTCATTTTGAATGCCTTCGAGTCGTGAGGACTAATCAGTACAACCAAGACCTCGGACTTATCCACTCGACAAATGGTAACCACTTGGAAAGTCCGAACGAGGGTAGTTCGATAGATCACCAGGTCACTATCCATCTGCATGCTCAGAACATCACAATGTTCCCTACCAATGAAACATGGTAATTCACATCGCAGATGCTAGTCTCAAGCTCGGGCGGCCTTATCCTCATTTTGAATGCCCAATCGACTAGGAACAAATTCAGAATACACAGTGACTATTAGATGTGTTTCATGATAGCCATCATATCCACTATCACATCTAACATACACTATGGTGCATTCTAGGTCTTTATCCAACACACTTGTTAACATTATAACATAATGAAAATAAAGAATGCTATAAATAAATGCGAATTTCATAAATAAAGATTGTCATGTACAAGAGTCAATAAAACCCACACGCCACAAGTTGGCTAGTTGTGCATCTACTCTAACAACGAACACCCGCAAGGGACGTGACTACATGAAAAAATATGAGCCTAAGGCAAAAGCTCGAGGGGAAAAAATAGCAGAGCATCACAACAGACCAATATTTGTCCTTCCATCCAGTAATGAAGTTGATACTATTTGGGAATTAGCCCGGCAAAAGAAATTCCCTAAATCACTCACCAGAACACAAAAAATGAGAATTCTTAGAGAAAGAGCGGCTGCTAAACGAGAAATAACAGGGGCAGTGGTCAGTAAATCCAAGTTTTGCAGAAAAGCTACTGAAGACAAGAGCAGTAATGGCAGTGATGATTTGAGTAGCGAAGATGACACCCAAAGAAGCAGAACGGTCGATTTTCGTGTGGGAAAATTTCACATTTCAGTGGATTGCAACACAGGTATGGTGATATTTCCAGAAAAATTTACGCAGTGGAACGACGACAAACAGAAGACAGTGAATCACGATTCATATAAGCTGGGTAAAAAAGACATTGAAAATCCGAAAGGGAGCTCAGGTGTTATCATAAAAGGGGAAAACTTGAGCAAGCCAAAACGGGTGATAATAGAGAAACCTACCCCAGAGATGACGAAGCATATCAGACCATTGTACATTAAAGCTCACTTGAATGGGAATCCAGTGTCAAGGGTACTAATTGACAATGCCTCAGCGATTAATGTATAGCCAGTAAGAATGTTGGGAAAGTTGGGGAAGAAAGAAGAAGATCTCATACCTACTGAAGTATCAGTGTCTGCTTTCACAGGGGATTCAACCAAAACCATAGGGAGTATTCCCAGCCACGTCACAGTGGGGAGTTTATCTTCTCTATGTGCATTTTTCGTAGTAAACTCTTCTGCTAATTTCCAAGCTTTATTGGGAAGGGATTGGATCCATGCCAATCAATGCATCCCCTCTTCAATGCACCAGTTGCTGTTGTTCTGGAATGGAGACGAAGTAGAAATTGTGGAGGTCGACGCGCGACGATTCCAAACAAATACTATCACGGTTGAAGCCCGATACTATAATGGAGATTTCGGACCTATAAAGATTCGGAGCTCAAACACCCAGGATTTAAAGACAGTATATATGGAAAGTTCGACTCCCAGCCCAATCCTTGACAAAATCCTCAAACTGACTTTTATTGTGTCTTATAGGCCAGTGATACAACTCACAATGGAGGAGATTGATGATTGAGCTCAGTAAAGAAGAGAAGGAGGCAGCTGCAGCCGCTATTCACAAATTACAGTGCAGCAAATGCTAGACAAGTTCGAATGACTGGGACATGAAAAATTCGAACAGAAATAATCCACGAAGAAGATAGTGATGAAGAAAGCAAACTCCAGCTAGATGATCTAGTAATGGCACCAGCTCAAATGGAGGATGGCGCACACGAAGTCCAAGATCCATTGGAAGAAGTAAAATTGGGGAGTCCAGACAAAACGAAGGTAATATTCAACAGCGCACTGCTGGAAGGTGAGATTAAGAGGGATTTGATAGATCTATGGAGGGAATTTGAAGATTGTTTTGCCTGGACATACGAAGACATGCCTGGACTAGACCGGGCTTAGTAGAGCATAGACTCCCTATCAAAGAAGGATTCAAGCCATTCAAACAACCTGTCAGGCGGATGTCTAAGGAGATAGAATTGAAAGTAAAAGAAGAGATAGAGAAATTGCTGAAAGCCAAGTACATAAGGCCAATCAGATATACTGAATGGCTGTCAAACGGGGTACCAGTGATGAAAAAGAATGGAAAAATCAGAATATGCATTGATTTTCACGACCTGAACTGTGCGACCCCTAAAGATGTATATATCATGTCTGTAGCGGATATGTTGATCGATTCGGTGACTGGGCACGAGCTGTTATCTTTTATGGATGGATTTTCGGGATACAATCAAATCAAAATGGCAGAAATTGATACTTCTAAAACCGCATTTAGATGCCCAGGAGCTATTGGCACTTTGAATGGTTGGTGATGCCATTTGGATTGAAAAACACAGGAGCTACATATCAAAGGGCAATGAACTTAATTTTTCATGACATGATTGGTCATCATCTGGAGGTTTATATCGATGATATAGTAGTGAATTCAAAGCGAGCCACTGAACACGTACAACATTTGAATAAAAGTTTCCAGCGTATGAGGCAACATGAATTGAAACTAAATCCACTCAAGTGCATTTTGGAGCAAGAGCAGGAAATTTTCTGGGGTTTATGGTGCATCACAGAGGGGTCAAAATAGAACAGAACAAGGCAAAAGCAATCATGGAGGCCAACCATCCTTGAAACAAAAAGGAGGTACAACGTTTCCTAGGGCAAGTGAATTATTTAAGGCGTTTTATTTCCAATATCGCCGGGAAGACAAAGGAGTTCTCATAGCTACTAAGGCTAAGAGATACGGATGCATTTCAATTGGAAGCTCAACACCAAACCGCATTTGATAGAATAAAAGAATATCTTGCGAAGCCCCCAGTTTTGGTACCCCCAGGTATGGAGCTCCTCTCAAACTGTATATTTCAGCCGCTCAAGAATCCATTGGGTGTTTGTTGGTTCAGAATAATAAATAGGGACATGAGCAGGCAATTTATTACTTGAGTAAAATCCTCACACCAACTGAAATCAAGTATTCTGCTATTGAAAAGCTATGTTTGAGTCTATATTTCGCATGTACCAAGATGAGACATTATCTGATACAATCAACAGTTTACTTGGTAGCCAAAAGTGACTTAATCAAGTATATGCTCAACAGACCAGTGTTGTCGGGAAGGATTGGGAAGTGGTCTTTGGTATTGTCAGAATTCACTCTGATGTATTTTCCTCAAAAATCAATGTAGGGTCAAGCAGTGGCAGATTTTCTAGCAGATCACCCTTCTCAAGAAGAACCAGAGGAAGGGCTTGTTGAGATCTCAACAATCAAGGTAGATAATCAGCAGTGGATATTGAAATTCGACTGGTCAAGGATCGAGACATCCGCATGAGCTGGCATTGTGATCACCTCCCCGAAAGGTGTGAAAACTGCTCTCTTTTTCGGGTTAAATTTTAGATGTACTAACAATCAAGCAGAATATGAAGGCTTAGTGATCGGTCTGGAAATTCTCAAAGATATGGGAGCAAAGTGTCATGATATCAGGAGATTCACAGCTAGTTTTGAGATGATGTCAGGAGAGTATAAATGTTCAAGCCTGTCACTAGCCCCTTATTATGCTGCTGCATCCCAGCTAATAGATGATTTTGAAGAAGTTTCATGTTTTCATGTACCAAGACATGAAAACTAGGAAGCCGATTAATTAGCACAGATTGCCTCCCGGTTAAAAATGTCCCCGGAACTCGCACAAAGGATGGTACTGATTCAACGACGAAACCATCCTTCAATATTTTAGAGAGGCATGCAAGTTGAGTCGCTCAACCTGGATGTAAATCTAGCCGGTAATTGGAGGGAAGAAATAAAGTAGGTTCTAGAATACCCGGACAAAGAAGCAACATGCGGTGCAAAGATGCGTGCTCTCAATTATATTTTGGTAGAAGGAGACCTATACAGGAAAGGTTTTGATGGCTTGTTGATGAGGTGTGTAGTTTTTCCAGAATCACTATAGATATTAAAACAGGTTCATGAGGGAGTTTGTGGGGCACATCAATCTGGGATTAAATGAGGTGGCTGATCAGAAGGTACGGTTATTTTTGACCAACTATTCTCAAAGACTGCATCAAATATTCCAAAGGATGTCAACAATGTCAGAAACATGCGGATGTCCAGAGGGTTCCAACTTCAGAACTACATAGCGTTGTTAAACCATGGCCCTTTAGGGGGTGGGTGATGGATTTAATAGGGAAAATATATCTCGCTTCTTCAAAGGGCCACTCATTTATCCTTGTCGCCACATATTTCTTTACAAAATGGGTGGAAGCGGTGCCGTTGAAGAAATCAGAACAGAAAGATGTCATACACTTTGTCAAAGAAAACATAACTCAGCGTTTTGGAATACCAGAATCAATTACTACTGATCAAGGAATGACGTTCATTGGATCAGAGGTACGGGAATTCGCAGCTGATTATGGAATTAAGTTGATAAATTCATCTCCTCACTATCCACAGTCAAACGGCCAAGCAGAAGCGTCCAACAAGGTAATAATCAGGATTTGAAAGAAGATGATGGAAGAAAATCCCCATGATTGACCAAGACTATTGTCAGAAACACTGTGGGCTTACAGGACATCAAAGTGAAATGCAAGAGGGGTAAGTCCGTTTACCCTCACTTTCGGTAATGATGCAGTGTTACCATTAAATATTATGGTACATTCTTTGCGTATACCAAAACAAAACGAAGTTACCCCTGAAAATTATAGTGAGGCAATGATAATAGAACTTGACGAAATTGATGAACTACGAATGCAAGCAGACAACAGATTGTTATTACAAAAGCAGAAGGTAGCAAGGATATATAATAAAAGAGTCGAGTGGAAAAGGTTCGAAGAAGGGTATGTCGTGTGGAAAGTGATACTCCCCATAGGAACAAAGGATAGAGAATGGGAAAAATGGTCCCAAAATTGGGAAGGGATACATCGGGTGCTAGAAGGGAATGCCTACTGGTTGTCGAGCTTAGATGGCGAACCACATAGGATATGTATCAATGGAAAATACCTGAAGCCATATTTCCCAAGTGTTCGAGAAGAGCACGAGAAAAGAAAAGAGGTAGACAAACAATGAAAGCAGAGAAGAGTAGGCTGTCCAGCCACTTTGTTCTTTTAGAAGAGATATTGTTGTCTAGCACTATGTAAAGAATGTATGTGGGATTTTGGTAGAAAGTCGGCTCCGTAGCCACTTTTGTCAAGTTTATGCAATTATAAATTTTAATTCTTTGATAGTATCGCTGCTAATTCATCAGGCAGCTGCAATCTATAAGTCAACTGTCCAATCCTTTCAACAATCTCAAAGGGACCAACAAATATAGGAGCTAACTTGTCCTTAAATCTGAACCTCATAACACTTTTTAAAGGAGAAATCTTAAGGAATACTCTATCACCAACTTCGAATTCCAGAGGTCGGCGTCTTTTGTTAGCATAGCTAGTGAAGCGATCTTGTGCAGCCTTCATTATACTTCGAATTAACGAAACCTGATCTTTCATATGCTGCACAAAATCAGGGGTCGAAAGCTGTTTCTCACCAACCTCTTCCCAGCAGATCGGAGATCTACATTTTCGACCATACAACGCTTCAAATGGAGCCATTCCGATAGTCACTTGATAGCTGTTGTTATAAAAAAACTCAACCAATGATAAGGAATCCTGTCAGCCACCATAGAAATCCATCACAATTGCTCGCAGCATATCTTCTAAAGTCTGAATGGTCCTCTCATATTGGCCATCTGTCTGAGGATGATAGGCAGTGCTCATCGCAAATCTCGAACCCATAGCTGCTTGCAAACTCTTCCAGAATCTAGATGTGAATCTTGAGAGGACTCAGATACATTAAATAGAATGTCGACAAAAGAAAAGGCCACATGGCCTGAAATCCAGATCTCCACCCAATAGAGTAATTAGTTTCAAAAAGCTCAAGATAACAATTGCGAAGTGTTTAGTCCCAAGATCAATAATCAAAACATGAAGAACTAGAAAGTTCAACAGAAAAGGCGACGGAGTTGTTCCCATTTCATAAACACTATCCTTGTTTGTCATCTGAATCTTGAATCTCCCGCATCCATGTACCATAGTCTTCTTTCAGGCTCACCAGTTCGTCCACAACAACTTGGGTTTCCCATCGGTTGGACAACAACTTCTTTTCTAGAGATTCAGCCTCATCCAGTAACAAGGTCATTCTCGCTAGGTGTTCAAGGATCTTCTCCTCTAGTTTCTTTACTTCATTCTCGTTGGCATCATACTCAACAGTTAAATTCTTGATTTGAGTACGAATAGATAAGTTTTCTTGCTCCATAACTTCAGCCCTGCGATGCTTGTGGTGAAAATCCTCCAGTTTAGCCATCAGCAAAGTGCTCCTGGCTTGGGTCGCATCTGAGTTAGAAAATATGGTCGCAACGCTATCCAACGGAGGATACTCAAAAGAAAATTCTGGAGAGGCTCTCAGGATCGAAACAGCTGATATCATAGCCAATCTCTGTGACTCCCCGATCTGATGTAGGCCCAACTCTAGGAAGTTACGAACAACTACCTTAGCAAAGGATAGGGACTCCATTGGGGGAATACACCTGACCAGCTGAGAGGACGTGGAGGTCCCAGCGTCAGAAAAACTCAAATCAACATCTATAGCCAATCCCTCAAGCCGTTGGAGCCTTGCACGACGCGACGAGAGGTCCTAAAAGATAAAAGAATAGAAGATATTAAGTTAAAACGGCTAGAGATACAAAACAGAACATAATGTGGCAACACACCAAGCCAAGGGATGTGCCAACATAGGAGAAGACGTTACCACTGGAATGTTAGGATGATCAGTCCCAGAAGCCAAGCCAACATCGTTTTCCTGGGTAAAATGATCACCGCCAGGGACATCTTCGTAAACAATCGGGGAGTCAGGGGTAGTAATACTATCATCACCATTACCAGCACCACCACCATCACCAGAGGCGGGCGGAGAAGAGACAAGATCAACCGGATCATCATCAGTGTTAGAAAAGCTAGACACCAAACGGAAAGAGCTTCTGGTGGAGTAATGTCGTCCGCTAGAACGAAGAATAGGTTTTGGAACAAATGAATGGGCAGGACGACAAGGAACAGATGAAACTTTTTGTTTCTTCACCTTCACCTTATCGGGCGAATGGTCAGCAGAACTCCTAGCTGGAATAATAGAATTTCTGCCTTTAGCTATGGAGAAACCAAAATGCCCAAGTCAAGCAAATATCCTTACTGTAAGAGACAGGCAAAATAAATGAATACAACAAAATACCTGGTGGATAGCTGAACGTAGGCACTAACACAGCACACCTAAAATTCCACCAGTCATGAAAGGGACTCTCATCTTCTGAACCACAGACTCTAACAAGATTAAGAAACAAAGAAGGAACAACAGAGATCAACTCAACAGAGGCCTTGGAAAAACGGACATTCTTGTGAGGATTGAGAAATTCGATTAGTGATTAATCAGTTTTGTTTAGGATTAGTCACGAGATTTTAGGGATTTCGAATTTCAGATTTTGAGGAATTGTAGTGAAGTTTGGTTTGTGAAGTTCAGACTTCTGGAATTGGAGTTCAGCAGTTGCATTTTGCTAGCGGGAAATGATCCCAGTAGTGTTTCATCAGTAAGGTTTATCGCTGGGAGAAGTAAAGCCAGCAGCGTTTTTATGTGAAGGCTTGCGGGCAATTCAGCTGTTGGTATTTCAGTAGTAGCGTGATTAGTTGTGAGCTTACGTGAGGAAGTCAGCAGTGAGTTGCATGAGCATTCAGCTGTTGGTATTTTAGTAGTGGCGTAATCAGATGTCAACGCTAGTCAACTCAGCAGTGTGTGTGTAGCGGGAAGCAGCAGTTAGCGTTAACGCGTGTGCGAGCAGCTGTCAAGTGTTGGTCAACAGCTGAGTTGACTGTTGATGTTATAGTGCTAATCAGCCGTTGCCTTTGCGAGGGATTTGATTCAGTCGAGTGATCAGCTGTTGGTTTGAGTGACCAGCTGCTGGTAGTGAGGCGACGTCGTTTTACCTTTGTTAGCAGGAATCCTGATACGTCGTCGTTTGAGTTATTTAGCGTTTCAGCTGTTTGGATGTTTTGTAAAGGGAGTCTGTCATCAGCTGTTGGAGCGCTGCAACGTCGTTTTGATTAGTTGATGCGGCGTCGTTTTGGTGTGTGAAGAAAAAAAATGCAACGACTGATGGTTGCTGCTGATTTCTACTGAGATCAAAGGCTGGTTTCTATCGTGAGATTCCTACTGTTTCGATGTTTGATTATTTTAGAACAGTAGCTGTTGGATTTGAGAGATATATAGATAAGTGTTGATCGACACTTAGAATTATTTTAGAACCCGATATATCTTATCTCTATCTTCAAAACCCTCGATAGCTACTGTTCACCTGAGCATTTCTTCCCTAGATTTCTATCGATTCCAGCCGTTGTTTTGAATGATTTTGGTGGAGCTGACCTCGTTGTGACTTGCTCTTTCGATTGCTACCCATTTGAGGCTGTAGTTCGACCTTGGAGAGGATCGCGAGGTAGCAGTGTTGTTCGATTATCTTCGCCAAGTGAAACCCGAGACTTCTTCAGCTCTCTTTAGCTTTTGGGTAAGAATTTCCTGCTGTTCTAAGCTTAGTATTAGCTGCTAGTACTTTGTTTAGAGGTAGAACCAGAGTTAGGTTCTTGGCCGTAGGAAATTTTGTGTAGAGGATCAGAAGCTAAAATATTAGATGCCTTGTACAGATTTCAGCTCCCAGGAAGTGCTTGCTGTGTTGGGCGTGACCAGCGATGGGCAGATTTGTGCAGGTTGAGTTGTGCCGTGCCTTGAGAAATCTGTTGAGGTAGATTTAAGCTATTAGAGGTACGAATTGATCAGCTCTAACAGCTTTGAGCATGGACATGGCTATATTTCATGTTATGAAATCTGTTTGACTATTGTCGTGTGTTTACGTGAAGCAGACTTGATGAATTGATTGATTTTATGTTCTGTTTTGCGTAAATTGTGCATGTAGAAATCAGATATGAATTTCTTGACATTCATGCATACATCTTGAGCCAGATTGATTGATTGATGTCCCGATTGAGAGCCACGTTGTGACCGGCCGACAGATGTGTCGTGCCCGAAAATTCCAACGCTATCATCGGAGTGGTGACTGCCGGATTCGAGTGTCTACCACCGAGCTGTGATGGGCTGACGGGCCTCGAAGATCACGGACCGATGATTTCCCCGGTTGATACATTGTGTGGGTATAGAGGCTCGACTTGAGATGATTTGACAGTTGATACACTGGTCTTGATTATCGATTCCTTGATAGCCTCATGCATTTCATAACATTGATTTATAACATGTTTCATGATTTGCTGTTTTGATGGCTCTTCGTACTGAGGCTTGACCTCGTATTTCTTTTCCTGCTTCAGTGTTGTTTGGGTCTGTGTTACCCATTTGCAGGATCTTCAGGTAACCAAGCTGGACAGAGTGGAGTGCCAGCTGGTCGATCCCCATTTCCTTGAGTCCCAGTTTATTTATTATGTATTGAACCATGGGATGCCCTGTGTTGCTATGTATTTGGGGATCTGTATCTGATTTGATATTTGATGTTACCTGTTTTTGTATAAATTTGATTTAACTCGTATTTTGATTATTGATATTTTGAATGACGATTTGAGTTCAGGCCCAAATTATTTTGAAAAATTTTTAAGCCCGTACGCTTCCGTGATTATGTGCTTGCTTGTGCGTTAATCTTGAGTTATTAGCACGGGGCCTGACAATTCTCTATCTCAGAGCCTAGATGAGATATGTCCAAAGGGTAATATAGAATAGTATGAGGGAAAACTTGAAATAGACCAAATTGTCTTGCAAAAAGGGCAGGATTATAAAATTTGAAGGACCAGGGACCTTGGCTTGGGCTACCACAGACGAGCGAGCACCGGTGCAGTCGACTATCAAAAATCGATGGTGGACACAAGAGGTCAGCATGATATCAAAAATTGATTCCTGAGTTTCACCCCTAAGTCGCGAATGAGCAGCAACCCACGGTTGACTAAAGGAACCAACGTGGGGCTTAGGTGGGGGCGTAAGATCATCAAAGGATCTGGTTTGCAAATACTCAATAATCTGTGGCAGAAAGGCTAAGCTGGCCTTGCATCAATGAAGTTGTTGACAAAGAGCCGGACGAAGTAGGAAATGAGAAGAGCTTAGAAAAGTAGGCAGCAGCCCAGACTTGCAAGAGCCAAGCAACTCCCCTAAGCCTGGACAAGGGATTGTTGGCCACGCAAGAACTCATTCCCTGATAAAAAGATCCCAGCAACATTGTTCCTAGGTTATAAACCTTGCCAGTGCTAAGAGAACAAGCCAAGGGGAGGTATTCAGAAGAGGGCTTTCCAGAGATTGGACAGAAAATATACTGACATACAAGCACCCACAAGAACATGATGTGCTCTGTAACAGAAGGCTCATCAGAACAGGCTTCATACTGTTTCACCACTGCTTGATAGGAAGGGAAGCAGTAGCGCATGGGGGCAAGTTGAAGGGCAGAAGGATCGTCAATCAGATAAGGGGAATCGGGACCAAGGAGTGAAAGACCTTGTTGGTCCGGTTTTAAAAGGATCAAATGTACTTAGCAGGCGCTATTACTAAAATGGATCATTAAAAATTTTGCGCGCTGCTATCTAGAGAATGAGGTGCAATACCTCGGGTTCTTGAACATTAAATAGA
>KV015035.1:2235-19495 GCA_001598015.1 Dorcoceras hygrometricum | reverse complement strand
ACTATCTATCTGCATGCTCAGAACATCACAGTGTTCCCTACCAATGAAACATGGTACTTCGCATCGCAGATACTAGTCTCGAGCTCGGGCGGCCTTATCCTCATTTTGACGGCCCAATCGACTAGGAACTAATTCAGAATACACAGTGACTATTAGATGTGTTTCATGATAGCCGTCATACCCACTATCACATCTAACATACACTTTAATGTATTCTAGATCTTTACTCAACGCAATTGTTAACCATCATACAACACAATGAAAGTAAATAGGTCACTATCTATCTGCATGCTCAGAACATCACAATGTTCCCTACCAATGAAACATGGTACTTCGCATCGCAGATACTAGTCTCAAGCTCGGGCGGCCTTATCCTCATTTTTACGGCCCAATCGACTAGGAACTAATTCAGAATACACAGTGACTATTAGATGTGTTTCATGATAGCCGTCATACCCACTATCACATCTAACATACACTTTAATGTATTCTAGATCTTTACTCAACGCAATTGTTAACCATCATACAACACAATGAAAGTAAATAATGCCTTATAAATAAATGGGAATATTATATCTAAAGATTGTCATATACAAGAGTCTATAAACCCACACGCCACAAGTTGGCTAGTTGGGCATCTACTCTAACAAACATTACTTCACCAGTTCACACACGAGGCCAGATTTTGCATGAGTACTTCAATTATTCATTCATTTCTCATATAGAACCTAAGTTTATTGAAGAAGCCATAGTAGACCCGAGCTAGGTAGAAGCAATGCAGGAAGAACTAATCAACTTGAATGAAATAAGGTTTGTAAATTAGTTCCTAGGCCATCTAATTACTCTATGATAGGAAATAATGGGTCTTTAGGAATAGAATAAAAATGAAGATGGGATTGTTACTCGAAACAAATATAGGTTGGTAGCACAAGGTTTTAGACATGAATAGATTTTGATGAGACCTTTGCTCCAGTAGCTATATTAGAAGCCATTCTCATTTTTCTTACCTATGATGCATTCCAAGACTTTAAAGTCTTTAAGATGGATGTGAAGAGTGCCTTCTTAAATGGCATCTTAACTGAGGAACTGTATGTAGCAAAACTAAAGAGACAAGCAATAGACTTGGACCGGCCCAACGGGCCCGGGTCCAACGGATGAACATTCGGTTCATCCCCATCACCGTGACTTCATCGTAACTCCGATCGCCGATCAGATTGGACCGATCGACTGAGTTTCCAAAACTGAATACTATGATCTGAAAAACCATTTTTCATAACCCCAGTGCAAAATGACCGTTTTGCCCTTCAACAGCTGGAAATCACGATTTGACCCCTGTTGACTTTTAGGAAGTCGCACTCCCCAAAATTCTCCTCAAGTGCTCAACACATTGAGCTCAGTATCCGTGCGGGAACCCCGAATCCAGTATTTGTGTGACCCTCAATGGTTCAGGGATACAGCTAGCCGTGGGCCCACAACCATTGTGGCTCCGGAATCACAATTCCGGACTTACCCATCGGATCATGGTAAGAGCGTCTAGCAACATAGCCCCATGATCCCCTAGGTATCACTGATAGTGCCTGCAAGAACCAGTTGGTCGTGGTTAGCGTACAGTACGGTCCTTTCAATCCATATATCCCGATCAGATCAACGACCATTGGTAAATCGAGAGTCGCTAAAGATCCGATAGCTATGCATACATCTTGGAGATCGAATAGTGACATCGCGAGTGTAACTAGGTAAACCCATTTACCCAAAACACTTCTAGTACTCTGGCCAGAGATTTATACACTATTATCCCCCCAGATAGCATAGGATATCCACGCATGTCTGCAAGCGGTGAATCCTCGACAACGATGCATCGACTCCTACATGCATCGGGGTCTCACCCAATCCCGCCGCCTAATGACCCCAAGTGAGTCGGCAAACAATTCAAAGTGAGACGCCTATCATGTAGAGTCTCAATGACGTTTTGAGTCGTGAGGACTAATTAGTACAACCAAGACCTCGGACTTATCCACTCGACAAATGGTAACCACTTGGAAAGTCCGAACGAGGATAGTTCGATAGATCACCAGGTCACTATCTATCTGCATGCTTAGAACATCACAATGTTCCCTACCAATGAAACATGGTACTTCGCATCGCAGATACTAGTCTCGAGCTCGGGCGGCCTTATCCTCATTTTGACGGCCCAATCGACTAGGAACTAATTCAGAATACACAGTGACTATTAGATGTGTTTCATGATAGCCGTCATACCCACTATCACATCTAACATACACTTTAATGTATTCTAGATCTTTACTCAACGCAATTGTTAACCATCATACAACACAATGAAAGTAAATAATGCAATAAACAAATGCGAATATCATATATAAAGACTTTAGAAATAAACTGAATGAAGATGGCATAGTCACTAGAAACAAAGCTAGGTTGGTAGCACAAGGATTTAAGAAAATGGAAGGGATAGACTTTGATGAAACATTTGCACCAGTAGCTAGATTAGAAGCCATTCACATGTTCTTAGCATATGCTGCATATAAAGACTTTAAAGTCTTTCAGATGGATATCAAGAGTGCCTTTATAAATGGTGTCTTGACAGAGGAAGTGTACGTTGCACAACCTCCTGGCTTCGTTGATCATACATATCCAGATCACGTTTACAAACTGGATAAAGCTCTATAGGGGTTGAAGCAAACACCCAGAGCTTGGTATGATGCACTTTCAAAATTTATTGTAGAGCATGATTTTTCATAGGCACAGTAGATAAGACCTTATTCAATTTTTTTAAAAATAATCATGTCTTATTAGTCAAAATATATGCTGAGGATATCATTTTTCGGATCTACTAACCTCAAGCTGTGCCAGAAATTTTCTAGTTAATGCAGAACAAGTTTGAGATGAGCATGATGGGAGAGCTGAATTCTTTCTTGGACTTCAAATACGACAGCTTGAGAATGGAATCTTCATAAATCAAACAAAATATATGAAGAATCGTTGAATAAGTAATGAAAAAATGCTCAGTGGGCAGCTACCCCGATGAGTGGCTCTATCAAACTAGACAAAGATGAAGCTGTAGCTGCCATTGAGGTATCGTTGTATCTTGGTATTATAGGCTATTTGCTTTACCTAACAGATAGCAGACCAGACATCATATTTGTTGTCTATATGTGTGCTAGATTTCAGACAGAGCCAAAACAGTCTCATTTTATTATTGTTAAGAATGTTTGAAAATATCTTAAGGATACTCGAAACATGGGTCTTCGGTATCCCAAAGACCAGTTTTCAACTGATCCGATACAGTGATGTAGATTCTGCAGGTTGTCGCATTGATAAGCGAAGCACGAGTGGAACTTGTCAATTTCGAGGAGATCGTTTGATCTCATGGTTTCAGTAAGAAGCTGACACAACTTGCTACATCCACAGCTGAAGCAGAGTACTTAGCAGCTGGGAGCTGCTGTGTTTAGATCTTATGGGTACAACATCAGTTTAGGGACTACGGCGTTGATGACTTTGAAGCTCCTATTTTCTGTGGCAATAATAATGCTATTGCCAGCACTCAGAATCCTGTGCTGCATTCGTGAAACAAGCATATCGACATCAGACATCACTTCATAAGAGATCACGTGGTCAATAAGGGCGTCAGGCTGGAATACGTTTCAACAGAACAGCAAGTCGCTGATATCTTCATCAAGCCATTGACTGATGCTAAGTTTTCATATTTCCAAAACATTCTTGGTCTCTTATAACTGATCTAATCTATTGATTGTAGGTGATCGAGGAGTTTCTAAGCTTAGGGATAACCTCAGGTTAGGGGGAACCTTCAGCTTAGGGAGAACCTTCAGCTTTGGGGGACCTTCAGCTCGGGAAAATCTCAGCTTAGGGGGAACCTCAACTTTGGGGGAACCTCAAATTAGAGGTAATAAGCTTTAAGTCAACTGAACGCGCGTGAGCTGAACATATTCAGATTACGCACATATACAACTGATGCTTATACCAGATCTAATCCGATTATACCTCTGTTGATATATTAAATCAACGGTGGAGATCTACTTCAAAAGGCGGTGTAATTTTATTTTTTTTATCGTACGATTAAACATTTTCAAGTATCTTTAAAAATTTAAACCCCGCCTATAAATGCTTGACACATGTTGTCTCAGAGCGCGTCAATCACCACCTACATTTTCTCTCACCGTTCTAACTTCTATTTATGGTGAATATTCTCAAATCTTTCTATTACCATTACTACCGTGTTTTTCCTAATCTTATTGCAGAAAATGTCTCTCACCCTCAAGCATTCCAATAGCCATGGCCCTTGTCTTTGTTCAGAACGCTCTCCAAGTCAACTTCGATTCAGTTATCAGCCTTCCCAGTGGGGGAATGTTGAAGGTATTCAAAGCTCTGGAGTCATCTGGACTCGGAGGCTTCTTGGGGTTTTCGATGGTGATTTACGAGGAGGATATTCAGGATTTTTTCTTCAATGGTAAATTGGAGAAAAACACTGTGGTCAGCAAATTCCGGGGTTTGACAGTGGTTATTATAGAAGAGATGTTCTCTGGTATTTTTCAGTTGCCCACTAAGGAGCTTGTTGTGGTATATAACTTGCCCAAGAGGATGGTCGCTCAGATGCAAATGGAGTCTTCTGATATCGCATACTAAATGATATTATAGACAAGACCCTCACTGCCAAAGCTAGGTCTTTCGACGCGGTGACCCCAGGGAGCTTTGACATGATGGTAGCGATTATGGGCGGAGTCAAAATAATTGGAGCAAAATACTTTTGGGATTTTGAAGGCGATGGTCGTTCCATTGACCAATCAGGCTTCTTGTTTTTCTGTGCAGATAAGCCTGCTGTTGGAGGGAGTACAAGGATATAGGCCTGCTGCTGGAGGGATTACAAGGATTAACACTATGCGAATCTAAGGCCCTTCCCTCCTAGAAGATTTTGTATTACAAATCTATTGGCACATATATCGCCAAGAAGAAAGAATCTCCAGCGGAATTTTTGGACGCGAAGAGGAAATTTGGATAAGCTAGAAAGGCGGCAGCTGAAGCGAGAATGTCTGAGGAGACGGAGGCCAAAGCTGCTATAGCAAAAGCCAAAAGTCTGGAAGTTGTGCATTCCAAAGCTGAATTTGTTGCTAACCCAGTAGTAAAGCACAATCGGACGACAGTTGGGAGAGATTCTCCTTCTATCCCTTCTTTTAAAATCATTTCTGATGTGGTGACAGAAGTATCAATTCATACGTTGCGACCTCCGAAGCACAAACTAATTCTGGCAGAGGATTCTAATTCTGAGGATACTATGCCATTCAAAAAAGTTGTTTAGGTATCCGCATCGATGACTCAAGCTGTTCCAAATCCTACTCTGATGAAAGCTGAGTCCGCACAGTTTTCCGATGACGAATCTTTGTCTCTGGAGGATATTTTACTGACTCTTCCAGCGGACGTACTTCCTCCTCCGGTGACTACAACAAAGCGTTGACAAAGATAGAGTGGAGCCAAGGCATTCATACGAGAAGTAAATTGGCTCACCAAATCTCTTTCGAAGATTGCCCCCGCGAATAAGGGAAAATAGATTTTGGTTGAGGTAACAAAGGGGAATCCCGCTAAAGACACAATTGCTGATTTTTACGGATATAGAATTTTTTATACAGCTAAGAAGCTTAGTCGGCATAAGTCGATGAAGACCGTCTCAAAATTAGCAGCTAAGGAGGCTAAGATGCTGAGATGGGCTGAGGCAGATTCTTTTCATATAGCTTTCAAGATGAGATTGTTGGTACAGGCGAAACAGAGAACTTTTGATTAGGAAATTTTTGATTGCACTACAATAAAATTTTGTTCCCGGCACTCCGTCCAGCAGTATAGACATCATGGTTTTGGACATGCTTGCTGACGTCCACAAGATTTCATTTTTAGCGTATCTGGGGCTTAGGAGGCAGCATCAGCTTGTGTGGACGCTGCCAGGACCTTCGAATTTATTCTCTAGCTCAAATGAGGATGTTGTACAGTTTTCTATGTTCAATTCTTTGCTACTGGCAGTGAATAGGTGCACAAATTTGGTTGTTCATTCTTCAGTACAGTATACAGAGATTATCCTTATCTCCGTTCTCTGAGCTGTTCAGCACGGCCAACGTGCTGAACATTTTTGTCGGTTTTTCAAAGATGATTCTATGTTAGCATCATCTCACCTGTCTTATTCTACGTCTGAAGCTGTTGAAGTGATATTTGAAGAAGTAAAGCCCGCTCCAACGGATTGTATTCTTGAAGACTCTCACACAGCTTCCTTATTTAACAAGACAGCTGCTCGGCTGAGAGACTTAGTAAACAATTTTAGTCTCGAGCAGCTGAAATCTTAAGAGTTGTTAACCTCTTTCAAGTCCGAATTCGACCAGAGAATGAAGTATCTCGAGCTTAGTGTTGACGATACACTTAAGTCACATCTTACACTGATAAACAAACAACAGATACGGTGTCTGGACTTGATAAGGCGGGGAGAGAAGGTCAAAGCTGACCTTCTTCAGAGCTTACTTCGACAAGGCAGTTGCTACTTGATGAGGTTCCAGCATTCATCATCTGAAGTTTAATTCGAGCCTTGCTGCTTTCGGCTCTTAGCTCGCTGAAATGATTGCTCATTTTACGTGAGCTGGTGATGACAAAAAGGGGAAAAGTAGCAACAGTGGAAGACAAAGGGAAAGTATCAGCAACAGTAGAAAAGGAGACAACAGCGGCGAAGGACGCAGATGGTTTTGAGAATATTTTGTCAGTTTTTGAGGTTCAGATCTTATATTTCAGTTCTCGCTCTAATCCAATTTTGTCATTAATTTATAAAAGAGAAATTTTGTTGTTCTCAATAAAGCTGCTATGTTTGTCATCACCAAAAAGGGAAAATTGTCGAGATTAAAATTTACTATGTTTTGTTGATAACAAAATACAAGAACTTGAACAGATCAGAACAGAACAACGTAGAGCTTAAGAAAATCCTCTTAGAGCATCTTAGATACTATTAGAGCATTTCAGATCAAATTAGAGTGACACAGATCAGCTATTAGCGTCGCAGATCAGCTCAGAGCAAGTCGATCAGCTTAGAGAATTGCAGATCAGATTAGAGCATTGCAGATCGGATTAGAATGGCACATATTATCTTAGAGCATCGTAGATCATATTAGAGTGACACAGATCATCTTAGAGCGTTGCATATCATCTCAGAGCAAGTCCATCAACTTAGAGCATCACAGATCAGCTCAGTGCAAGTCGATCATCTTAGAGCATCACAGATCAGCTCAAAGCATGTCGATTAGCTCAGAACGTTGCCAATACGCTCAAAGCAAGTTGATCATATTAGAGTGACGTAACTCAACTGCAGATCGAAGCTTCGTAGAAAGAACAACTAGCAGTAGAATATGGAAAGCAAATAGATCAGAGCAACGTCAGCTAGAGAACAACTAAGACCTCACGAACAGCTTTCAGCTTAGAGCATATAATTTTTCAGATCAAAAGCGTCAAGAGCTCAGTTTCATTATTTAAATGTTCAGTTTTCAGATGAATCGAATCAGATTAGAGGAACGTTGATCGACTTGAAATTGAGTACAGATCAGACTGGGAAAGGTTTAGTTCTGGATCAGATCGCAAGATCATATTTCAGATCTCGCGTAGAGCGAATAGATCAGATCTTACAAAGCATTCATAATAGAGTGGATTTCGCACAACTCAGAATTTCAGCTTAGCAATGACGTATCTCAAATCAGATCAGAGCGAATTGAGTGCTTAATCACTGGCTTAATTACCAATGCTATTATTGGATCTAACGAGAGCCTTCCAATGATTCCGCTATGTATAAAGGCAATTCTTTCAAAATTGGAAAGAAGATCAATTAGCCAGAAGATCAAATCATTCAAAGGATCGATCAATCATATGAGCTATAAGTAAAGAAATCAACCACACAGAAAGACATCGAACTCTTGCCCTGTGTGCTTCTGCGTACTAAAAGCTTGCGATATCAGATCGTTCACAAAAACTTTGTTGTTCATTCATCGTCCTCACCTAGGATTTGCTCCCAAACAGTTTAAAAGTCATTTTGTTGAGTCGTTATACACCTTTTAGCATTGTTGATTAAAGTGTAAATAAAAAACAGAGTATGTGAGAGCGTGCATAGATTAATCAGCTCAGAGCTGATTACTGTAATAGCAAAATAGATCGCACGCTTGTAATTTGTTGCAGAGTGCTAGGATTTCTCACAATTGTGGCTGTTGTGATTATTACAGGGGCTGTAATAATCAAATTCTTCTAGTTAAATTTTTCGTGAACAAGGAAGAAGAGGAGACAGGAGTTTCAGCTTCGAACTTTCATAAACAAACTCTTGTCACTTTATCTTTTACAGTTTTCAGTTTTTATTCTATTCACTGTTCAATTGAGTTCATTCCGTGTGAAGGTTGTGGTTAACCAAGGTAATTAGTAGCTTAATCGGGTTTAGATTAAGGGTTAATCAGCAGAGGTTATTCAGCTTAGAGAGCTATCATGTTTCGCACTAAGCTAATGGTGTAAGCTATATTGATTCGGCTTGAGTTAGCATGGACGAGAGCTATTAGAGTGTCCGTGCTGCTCTTGGGCGTTGGAGCAGATTAGAGGAAAGCTGGTATAATGTGCGAGCTGGTTTGATGTGTCGAAGCGTAAACTATTCATTGTGAACTAGATTAGGCGCAAGCTGTTAAGCAAGGACTATGCTGAGTCCGTGAGCTGTTAGCATCTTAGGAGTACTATCTAGCATGGAATAGCAGGCATGAGCTGTTCTGGGATCGCAAGCTATTCCAGGGTTATGCGTTGTGGTTTGAGAGCTTAGCGAACAGCTTTGAGCGTTGTAAGCTGTTTAGAGCGTCCTAAGCTGTTAGGTAGGATGCATGATGTTCTGGGTTCCTCCAAGCTTAGTTGTGTGAACTGTTAGACAGTGTTTCTAGTGCGATCTGATCTGTCTTGGTGCAAGCTGATGACAAAGAACAGGCTTGGCGGGGGCTATTGTTCTGCGTGAGCTGACCGGTACGTGAATTGGTCAGCTGCTGTGAACTGTTGCTGCTTTAGTTGTTGTGAGCTATTCCGTTAGTCAGATCAGATAGGAGTTGGCCTAGCTCTTCTAAGCTGTTTGGGATGAACCCTTTGTACACAAAAGCTGAGCTGCTGGGAAATAATGATTAGCTGTGAGGATGTGATCTGCTGGGATAGTGTAATCTGTTGTGGTCTGTGTACTACCCGATGTTGGGAGATCTATCAAGAAGTATTGGAGTCTCAATTGGCCGTGAGAGCAGCTTACCACCCCACCAGATAGACAATCTGAGCTATACATGCAGATTTTGGAAGACATGCCGTTAGTAGTAGCGATGGTTTTCATTAGTAGCTGATTGGATTTTCCTTGTCTTGGTAGAGTTTTTCGCGCTGCTTTAGCTACCAAGTGGTGTTTGGCATGACACCTGTTGAAGGTTTTGACAGTGTGAGGTGCAGATAGGCATGTTGGCTGATAGAAGTTGATGAAAATCTATGGAATTCACCAGAATTGTGTAGTTTGTGAAGGACCAAGTGGCTCTGAATCGATCCAGAGCGAGGGCTGTACGAGGTCGCCATGCCAGAATACGCGTATAAGGTGTGGACCTTTGGAATTTCCAAAAAGTTGATCGCGTGTTTCTTGCGAGTTCCTCCTTTGCGTGTGTGTAGAGCTTATGCTTTAAGGGTAGGTTAGATATTGGGTTCAGTAGTCAGTATGCGAGCATTCGAACAGATTGGGTCTTTGACGTGCTGTGGATGCCGATTGAGTTGTTGTTAATGCATGAGGTGTTCCATGTGTCTCAGTCGAGGAAACGTGAGCCAGATCCTTCTTTTGTGTTTAGGATTGATGAATTTGAGTTGGAACAGACCCTAATTTATGTTGTATGTCTAGTGAGAATCTTGGATAGAAAGGAGAAAAAATCGAGGATTTGCAACCATGCTTTGGGTTATGGCGCAGTAGAGCAGACCTGGAAGTGAAGAGGCTACACGAGCTGCGATGAGTAGAGAGTGGCCTCATACATGTTGGATACTGTTTTTCTTCTCTGCATTCTATTCCCTTCCTATCTGAGTTCTGTTCGTGTCCTGATTGTACGCTTGTTCATGATCCCTCCTTGGTAGTGTGCGTTGTGATCTGCTTCGTTTTGTTGTGAGCTTTTATAGGCATAAAACCGTATTTGCGATTACCTTAGGAATTCTACGGTTTCTTTGTGTAAGCTAATCTGCGTAGAACAAATCTGGGTTGAACTGTTTTTGCTGGACGGTATGTTAGTTTTCTGTCGTGGACTGTTTTGGGGAGATCAGCTTAGAAGTAAACAGCTTTGAGAGGCGCTGTGTAGAGTAAGGTTTTAGGAGCTGAAGCATATACTAAGTTCAGTTTAGAATGTTCTGGGCGTCTTGAGCATAGTATTCAGATCGTGAGTGTTGTACCACGTCGTTTTGTGGTATCAGCTTTGGCGAAAGCTGGTAGCAGTTTTCGGTGTAGACCAGAGCTGTTGTGGTATTCAGCTGAGGTGGAGAGCTGGTCGTAGTTAACAGACCAGACAAGATCTGTTTGTAGTTTTAGATTTGACAAGGTTGGTCGTAGCTGTCAGTTTTGGCGAGAATTGTTTGATTTAGAGGACGAAATATTTTAAGTGGAGAGAATGTGAGGGCTATGATTAACCAAGGTAATTAGTAGCTTAATCAGGTTTAGATTAAGGGTTAATCAGCCAAGGTTATTCAGCTTAGAGAGCTTCACGTTTTGCCCTAAGATGTTAGTGTAAGATGTTTCGGGTTAAGCTTGAGTTAGCACTGGCAAGAGCTGTTAGACTGCCGTGCTTCTCTTGGGTATTGGAGCAGATTAGAGATCCAGCTTAGAGGTAAGCTGGTATGTTGCGTGAGCTGGTTGACATGTGGAAGCGTAAACTGTTCAACGTGCACCAGCTTAGACGCAAGCTGTTAAGCAAGGACTATGATGAGCCCGTGAGCTGTTAGCAGCTTAGGAATACTGAGTAGCAGGGAGCAACAAGCGTAAGCTGTTCTGGGATCGCAAGCTGTTCTAGTTTTAGGAGCCGTGATCTGAGAGCTTACCGATGAGCTTTGAGTGTCGTAAGCTGTTACTACTGTATCAGTTGTGAGCTATTTTCTTTGGTTAGACCGTGTAGGAGTTGTCCTAGATCTTCTGAGCTGTTGGGGACAAAACCTACGTACACAAAAGCTGTGCGGTGCACGAGATATGTTGAGTGCACAAGCTGAGCTGTGAGCTACGAGTTGTCACGGGTGTGATCTATTGGTGTATGCAAGTTGTTAGTGGAAGTGTCCCGTGCTGTTTGTCCAAGCTTGTGAGACCCGAAAGGTTGCAGCGATCAGATTTGAGAGCTGATCAGATTCGAGGTCAGAATCTGGTATCGCTAAGAAGATGTGAGTACGCTGGTGTGTTTCTGTAGCGGGTAGAAAAACTACGCCGTTTGGATTATTTTGAACGATAGCGTTTTGGTTTAGCGGGGGAGACTCCGATATGAGTTGCGCGTGTCTTCAGATTTGTGTAGGATCTTAGTGTTGCGATGTGACGCGTTTAGCATTTCAGATTCGAGTAGTGGGTGACGTGTACAGATGCGAGAATGGACTCTATGCGACGTCGTTTTGGTAAGTCAGGATCTGTTTGACGAAGAGTCATATCTGATATGAGATTCAGATCCGAGTGGGAAATCAGTTTTGAGACTTAATTGTCAATGGGTACTGTTCTTCAGATTTGAGCAGATTTGACCTTTAAATAGAGGACTTTGCCTTCATTCTTTATTATTCAGCTTCGACACTTAGAATATTTCCCGATAGCGAATCCTGTCGCGATACCCTAGCTACTGTTCACCGTAGCTCTTCTTCTCCGATTGCCGACGGTAGACAACTCTGATTGAAGTAAGAGTTGTAGCGCTGGACTCCTCTTGCTAAGACGCTTCGTTTGGTATAGCTTTTGGAAGCTTGCGTCAAGCTTGGAAAGGTTGCGAAGACATCTCCCTTCTGTAGTCTGTTAGCATAAGCGTCGGATTTGCTTCTGCTGTTCAGGTAGCTCGTTGGGTAAGTGCTAAGATCCTACATTGTGCTTTGTTTAGAGCCTTCTGTTGTGGTAGAAGGGTAGGAGATTGCTGGTTGAGTTCGTAGCTCCCAGTTGTAGTTTCTGTGCTACTGTCATTGAGATTTCGAGCGTTGTTGCTTAGAAGGTTAGATCCGTGTTTCTCGTTGTGAGGATTAAGAAATTCGAATTTAGAATTTTTGAATTTTCATATTTCAGAATTTCGGATTTTGGTGAAATCTGATTTGAGAATTTCAGATCTCTCGGGGAGTTGCTCAGATTTTAGTCGCAGGAATTATCGGGTGAAATCTATTTGAGAAATGGAGTTGAATTGGTGAAGTTGTGAATGAGATCTAATTCCCTAGCGTTTAGAAGTGAACGCCGTCGTTTTTGGGCGAGATCTGAGTCCCTGGGCGTTTGTGTGAGTGGTCGTGAAATTTTAGTTAAACGCTGTCGTTCTGGTGGAGTGAGAGATCTGCCAGGGAGAGAGAGATATGATAGTTGAGTTTGGTGCTAGAAGAGCAATGTCTTCGTTTCGCAGATCAGATGTCTCGCGGTAGGTGTAATCAGATGTCAACGATTAGTCAACGCTATTGGAGAGTAGCGAGATCTGTTAGCGCTAGCGTGTGACATGATCATATGTCGTGTTGGTCAACATGGTGGAGTTGACTGCTGCTAGCGTTGTTCATTTGAGAGAGATCTGCCTTCCGCAGTGCGACGTCGTTTCTGTAAGTTGGTGCGTCGTCGTTTAGCGCTTAGCGTGTTTTGACTTGTGCGAGCGCTGAGAGATCTGATGTATGTTAACGTTGGAGCGTTTCAGATGTCGTATGGTTTAGCGCGCGAGTATTAGCATTAGCGCTATGAAATCTGAGGGGTTTTAAGCGCTGTTCGCTGGAATCTGATGGATATGAGCGCTGGTTGAGGAATCTGTTTGGCGCTATATAATGATGCAGGAATCTGTTTTAGTCGGGATCTGTCTTGTTCGATAGAGATTGAATAGAGGATTTAAATGCAAGTGTTGAGCAACACTTAGAACATTTTCGACCTGACATTTCCTTATCCTCATCTCTGTTTAAACCCTCGACCGACACTGTTCATTCGAACATTTCTCCCGTCGATCCCCGTCGTTTCCAGCCTTTGTTTTTGACGATTTTGGTAGCGCTGAACTCCCCTAGTTGAGCTCTTTCGATTACTACCCATTTGAGGCTGTTGAACGACTTGAGGAAGAGAGCGTGAAGCTGCTGGTGTACGAAGATTTCTGGAGAAATCTGACCGCGCATCACTTAGCCCTTTTCGAGCCTTTTGGTGATTAGATCTTGCGGTTTAAGCTTCGGTAGAACTTGTATAGCTTAGGTTGTGAATCTAGAATTTCGACCATAGGCTATAATGCTTTGAGGTTCAGATTTGTGGTTGATTTGAGCTAAGATATTAGCTACTTTGAACAGATTTCATCTTCCAGGACCTTCTGCCGTGAATTTCTGAAGCCAGGAGGGATCTGTTTCGCTTAGGCCGTGAGTTGCCATGCTCTGTTCGAATCAGTGAGGTAGAATTAAGCTGTTGAGGTACGAATTGGAGCAACTCTGGACAGCTTTGATGCTTGAGCATGCGTATATTTCAGCTGTGAAATCTGGTTGATTTTGATGGCTGTATTTGCGTGAGTAGAATGTGTTTTAGTGATTTATTTATGTTCTGTTTCATGTATTGTGACTTGTATGCATTGAGCATTGATTTCTGAATGGCATACATACATACATTTTGAGCCTGATTGACAGATTGATTGATGACCTGATTGAGAGCCACGTTGTGACTGGCTGACAGATGTGTCGTACCTGAAAAGTCCAACGCTATCATCGGAGTAGTGACTACCGGATTCGAGTGTCTACCACCGAGCTGTGATGGGCTGACGGGCCCCGATGATCACGGACCGATGATTTCCACCGGCCGATTTGCTATGCGTGGTATAGAGGCTCGCTTGAGATGATTTGCCATTCGATTTGCTGGTCTAGCTATCCGATCCTTGATAGCCCTCATGCATTTCATATCATTGATTTATAGCATGTTGCATGATTAGCTGTTTTGATGGCTCTTCGTACTGAGGCTTGACCTCATATTTCTTTTCCTGCTTTTGTGTTGTTTAGGTATGTGTTGCCCATTTACAGGATTTTCAGGTAACCAAGCTGGACAGAGTGGAGGTTCAGCTGGTCGATCCCCGTTCCCTTAAGTCTCAGTCTATTTTATTATGTATTGAACCGGGGGATGCCCCGTGATTCTATGTATGTGGGGATCTATTGTTGATTTGAGATTTGTGTTACCTGTTTTGTATGGGTTTGAGTTAACTCATATTTTGAGTATTGATATTTTGAATGTATGTTTTGAGTTCAGGCCCAAACTATTCAAAAAATTTTTAAGCCCTAATTTTATGCTTCCGTGATTATATGCTTAATTGTGCTGTAATCTTGTGTGATTATCACCGGGCCTGACATTTTTGGTATCAGAGCTTAAACTGGGATAAGCTCTATTTTCTTTGATCACACTCGAGTCTAGGCACAGAGTTTTGATTTAATTTTAATTGACTCTGTGACTTATGTGATCTTTTATCTGTCTATGCGATATATCTGCTCTGAGATCTTACCTCTAGATTTGTTTAGATGCCGCCGAGGAGAGGAAGAGGTAGGACGACTAGACGTACTGCGGAGGAGTCTAGGGCAGGTAGTGATGATGATGTTCATCAGGTTGAGAATGTTACTAGACAGATAGGCGAGATGGAGTTGGTCCTAGCTAGGTTTCAGCGAAAGAACCCTCCGACATTTTCTGCTGTCGAGGGTGGTGCGTTGGCTGAAGCTTGGTTAGTTCAGATGGAGGAGTTGTTCGATACTCTAGAGTACGCTCCCGAGAAGAGACTGAAGTTGGCGGTGTTGCAGCTGAGAGACAATACACAGCGCTGGTGGAGAGGTACTTCTCGTATCCTTCTTGATAATGGGGCTGTGATCATTTGGGAGAGCTTCTGTGAGGCGTTCCGACAGGAGTATACCCCGGAGTCCTTCTATAACAGTCGGGAGCGAGAGTTCGACAACCTGAAGCAAGGTAACATGCGAGTGGCTGAGTATGCCCGACAGTTTTCCGCACTTTTGGTTTAGCCACACGTAGCCAACCAGGAGAGGACGAAGAGGAACAAATTTCTGAAAGGCTTGATGCCTGATCTGTACCGGATGGTTTTGTCTGGTTCACCTGCAACCTATATCGATGCAGTGAACCGAGAGGTGGATATTGAGGAGAGTTTTCTGGAGGAGGATGCTCCGACTCGGTTGACTACTGGACGCACCTACTGTTCAGGATGCGTCGCAATCCTTCTATTCTCCTCAGGGGTTGCAGCAGCAGTCAAATCTCCAGAGGTTTCGACCTCGAGGGAAACAGTTCAAGAAGAAGATGAATGCGAGTTCCTCTGGTTCTGCGAGTTCTGCTGGCAGTGGTTCTGGCAATGGTTCTGGTGGCATGTCTTTTGGACAGTGCAGAGGAAGGCATCCTACTTCTCAGTGTAATGATTTCAGGGGTCTTGCCGTAACTGCGGACAACCAGGACACTTTGTTAGAGTGTATCCTTTGTTGAGTGGTCAGTCTTCAGTTCCTTCGCATCAGGGATCAGCTTGTGGTTCTTCTCAGAGACCGCAGTTTCCTGCCCCTACCCAGCGATCTGGATTCCAACCCCGCGAGCCTTCTAGGTTTGGAGCACCTTCGAGACCTCAGTTCCAGATTCCATAGCAGGCTCAGGCAAACGATTTGACGTGAGATCAGGATGAGGAGGCGCCTGGTATGATGATCGCAGGTACATGCTTTATCTTTGATTTTCCTGCGAGAGTTTTATTTGACACTGGAGCATCACACTCTTTTATTTCTGAGATGTTTGTTTGTGAGCATGGGTTGAGTTCTTCCCCGTTGTGTTATGTTGTTTCTGTGTCTACCACTGCTGGTGTGAATCTGTGGTCCCATGAAGTGGTTTTGGATTGTCTGCTTCGATTTGATGAGCTATATTTTGGTGTCCAATCTGATTGTTTTAGGAATTAGAGATTTTGACTGCATCTTGGGGATGGACGTATTATCTAGCTATAAGGCTACTGTTGACTGTTTTCATGGTGTGGTGAGATTTCATCGTGACTCGGGTGAGAGGTGGGAGTTCTACGATGCTGATTCGCGCTCAAAGATTCCACTGGTGTCCTCCATGGAGATGTTTAGCCTGCTATCACTGGATAATGCTGGATTTATGATTTATGCGCTTGATGTTTCCCAAGAGCCACGATTGGAGTTGAGTGACATCCCGATCGTTCGAGAGTTTCCCGATGTGTTCCCGGATGAGATTCCTGGATTCCCTCTGTGACGTGAGATCGACTTCAGCATCGAGTTGGTGCCCGGTACCACTCCGATTTCTAGAGCTCCTTATCGGTTGGCGCCAGCAGAGTTAAAAGAGATGAAAGATCAGCTGAGAGATCTGAGAAAGGCTTCATCAGACCGAGTATGTCACCTTGGGGAGCTCCGATTCTTTTTGTGAAGAAGAAGGATGGGTCTATGAGGATGTGCATAGATTTCCGGCAGTTGAACAAAGCGACGGTGAAGAACAAGTATCCTTTGCCGAGGATTGATGACTTGTTCGATCAGTTGCAAGGATCGATGGTGTACTCAAATATTGATTTGCGCTCTGGTTGTCAACAGTTGCGGATTAGAGACGCCGACGTGGCAAAGACAGCTTTCCGGAGTCGATATGGACATTATGAGTTTTTTGTCATGCCGTTTGGGTTGACGAATGCGCCAGTTGTTTTCATGGATTTGATGAATCGCGTCTTCAGCAAGTACATCGATCGGTTCATGACCGTCTTCATAGATGACATCTTAGTGTATTCGAGGAGCTTGAGAGAGCATAAGGAGCATCTTAGATTGGTTTTGCAGAGATTGAGAGACTCGCAATTGTACGAGATGGATCTGTTTTGACAGATCCTGATTAAGTTTTGAATTACACAAAACCTGTTATTGTGTTTCTAACAATTCCACTTAAGTGTACAGATTTTAGGAACGAAGAAGAAGATGAACAGTAACAGAATCTGTTCAGCAGATGGTTCATAATATTAAGTTCAGCAGTTGGTTTGGTGCATACACTTAGACGGCAGCTGGATTAGCAATGGAGACG
>KV015034.1:0-26333 GCA_001598015.1 Dorcoceras hygrometricum | reverse complement strand
CTAAGTGCACCAAAGAGATTCTAAATAAGTTTGGTATAGAAATAGAAAAGTGTCCGGCCGCAGCTACTCTCATGAGAGAATCCATCAAAATTGTTAAATACGAAGCTGCAACTACCGTTGAGGTTAACTTTGAATCTGTTCTCTCGATGCCTGATGAGGGAATGGTGCGGATGTTTCGCTCTTTGGAGTCATCTGGACTCAAAGGTTTTCTCGGTATTTCAGGAAGGAAAGGATGTCGTATAAATCAGCAGATGCTTGTTAAAGCTTTTTGAGTTGTCAGCTGAAGGGGTTGCAAGCTTCTCGGATTTGCCAACACATGCAGTTTATGATATGGAGATTGAATTTTCACTATCTCGGGCTCCTTTC
The DNA here is from genome assembly GCA_001598015.1 of Dorcoceras hygrometricum. NCBI lineage: Eukaryota > Viridiplantae > Streptophyta > Magnoliopsida > Lamiales > Gesneriaceae > Dorcoceras > Dorcoceras hygrometricum. The sequence goes on along the minus strand of KV015034.1, from coordinate 25,967 downwards.
AGACCTTCTAGCTAGAATAAGAAAATGAAGGTTGAGTATTGACTGTTGAATGACATTGTGGCAAAGTCCTTGACTGCCAAGGCCGGATCCTTTGATGTTGTGACTTCTGAAAGGTTAATTATGATGGTGCCTATTAGCACCGGAAATAAAATGAACTAGGCAGTATCCTGACTCCGATGGTGGCCACACCGGCCAAGAAGTCTCATGGATATGTAGTGCAGCTTAGTAGGCTACTGGAAACATTTTCAGATATGAACATTGGGGAATCTATTGCTTTGCATCATCTCAAAGTGTTGACCACCAAGTCTATTCATACTTATAAATTGAAGAATGCTCCATCTGTCTCCGATTTCATTGAGGAAAAAAGACAGGTTGGGTCGACCGAAACGAAAATTGCTGAAGATAAGTGAAAGGCTCTTGAGGATAGTAGGGCTACTGTGCTAAATTATAAAAGACTCAAGAAAAAGAATAAAAAGCGGCTGGACAAGAAACAGCTAAGAAGAAGAAGCCAGCAGAAAATTGGTCAAGGTTTCACAGCCCATTTTGGTCAGACTCGATGTGAGGACTAAGATTTTGATTAGTGATTAATCAGTTTTGATTAAGGATTGATCACGGGAGTTAGGGATTTTCAAATTTCAGATTTTGGTTTATAGTTGTTCAGCTTTGAGTCGCTAGGCGCTATCGGGAGAAATCTGTGTTGAATTTGGAGTTGATTCGTTGAGTCTTTCGATAAAAGATGTGATTCCAGTAGTAATTCAGACTTGAGGATCATTGTTGGAACCAGCAGCGTCCTTGCGCGGGAATTTGTGAGTATTCAGATGTGATTACTCAGCAGTGGCGTGATTCATATGTCAACGCTAGTCAACGGTGGTGCGTTGCTAGCGAGCGCTGGTATGAGAGTAGCGAGAGACATCTGTTAGCGTTAGCGCACGGATATGAGAAGCTGCCACGTGTTGGTCAACACATCTGAGTTGACTACTGTTGTTAGCGCTGTTCAGATTTTGCTAGCGAGAGAGAGATCTATTCCAGCTGTTGAAGTTCTGCTACGTCGTTTTGATTAGTTAGCGCGACGTCATTTGCTGTTGTGTGTTAGAGGAGTGTAGCAAAGTCACTCGTAACAGCTGAGCCAGCTGTGAGTAACCGCCGGATTCAGAAGTGAGAATTCCTGCTGTAGTGCAAGATGAGATTTGAGTTGATAAGAACAGAAGCTGAATTCGAGGATTTAAATACAAGTGCTGATTGACACTTAGCGTATATTTTTGCGAACCCGATATTTTCTATCTCCTTCCCCGATACCCTTGAAACACTTACTGTTCACCGAGCGCTATTTCTCCGATTTGCCGTCGATTTCCGTCGTTGTTTGGAGCAAGATCGGTGGCGCTGAACTCGTCTTGCTTAGCTCTTCCTATTGTTACCAGTTAGGCGACCTGATTCGACGTGTAGGAGGAGCGCGAAGGAATCCATGTGTTCGTGAATTTATGCGACAGTTGACCTGAGAAATCCTTAGTTCATTTGGGCTTCTGGGTAAGAGTTCCTTACTGTTTTGAGCTTAGTTCTAGTTGATAGAACCTGAGTTGATAGTTAGAACCAGATATGAGTTCTGATAGTAGGCAGTAAGGTGTAGAAGTCCATATTTGAGCTAAGTTATGAGATGTCTTGACAGATTTGAGTTCCCAAGCAGTTCCTGCTGTGTTTGCGAGACCAGCGAAGGAGCAGATTGGTGAAGGCTGAGTTTCCGTGTCCTGGTGAGATCTGTTGTGGTAAAATCTGAGTGTTGAGGTACGAATTGAGCTTCTGATTACAGCTTTGGCATAAGCGTGTAATGTTTTGAAGCATTAATGATGCTCTGTGAAATCTGTTTGTGTGATTATTGTGTTTTACGTGAACAATTATGGCTCATACCTGAATGTATATGTTCTGTTTACATGAATTATGCATGTTGAAATCAGATTTGAATTTCATGACATTCATGCATACATATTGAGCTTGATTGATTGATTGAGAACCCAAGAAAGAGCCACGTTGTGATCGGCAGATAGATGTTTCGTGCCTGAAAGGTCCAACACTATCATCAGAGTGGTGACCGACTGATTTGTCGTTTCTGGATGCCACCGAGCTGTGATGGGTAATTGAGTGGCCAGCCCTGAAGATCACGGACCAATGATTTCCATCGGCGGATTGGATGTGCGTGGTATAGAGGCTCGCCTTTGATTTGTCAGCTGACTCGTTGGCCTATATTGACCGATTCTTTGACAGCCCTCATGCATTCATGTTTTGATATACTGTATGTTTATGAGTTGCTGTTGTCTTAGTGCTCTTCGTAATGAGATTTGACCTCGTATTTCTTTTCCTGCTTTTGTGTTCTTGGGTCTGTGTTGCCCATTGCAGGAGCTGCAGGTAACCTAGCTGGACAGAGCGGAGCTTCAGCTAGTAGATCCCCGTTTGGTTGAGTCCCAGTGTATTTTTATTATGTATCGAACCAGGGGATGCCTTGAGTTTCTATGTATGTTGGGGATCTGTTTTGGAGATTTGATTGATTACCTGTTTGTTATTTGGGATTTGAGTAAATCCTATTTTGATTATGAATATTTTGAATGATGATTTGAGTTCAGGCCCAAATATTTCTAAAATTTTTAAGCCCTATTTTTATGCTTCCGCGATTATGTGCTTGATTGTGCTGTAATCCTTGTTGATTAGCACGGGGCCTAACAGGTTGATTTATACAAGCTGAGGTATGAATCAAAGTCTTTTAGTGGAGCTTTCCAATTCAGAAGAAGGGAGATTTAGAAGCAGTGACCTCGAATTACTAATAAATATCTGAGTATTTTTTTACAACTTTGATTAATTCATCTTTTAAATGTTTTAAATTCGACTGAGGAGTCTAGGGCCTCGGAGAGCGACGAGGATGTTCAGCAGAATGTACCTTTGCGCCGTAGAGAGAGACAGGCAGAGGTGGAGGACGTGACGAGACAGATAGGTGAGATGGAGCTAGTGTTGGCTAGGTTCCAGAGAACAAATCCCCCTACGTTCACTGGCGCCGAGGGTGGTCTTTCGGCTGAAGGCTGTTTGGAGCACATGAAGGACTTGTTTGACACTTTGGAGTACACCGTAGAGCGGAGATTGAAGTTGGCCGTTTTGCAGTTGAGAGAGCATGCTCAACGTTGGTGGAAGGGTACTTCCAGAGTGATGAGAGAGATCGGAGTTCTAGTTTCTTGGGAGAGCTTCTGTGCCGCGTTTCGACAGGAGTATACCCCAGAGTCGTACTTAAATAACCGTGAGAGGGAGTTCGACAACTTGAAGCAAGGGAATTTGAAGGTTTTTGAGTATGCCAGACAGTTTTCTTCTCTTCTGGCTTATGTCCCTCATGTTGCTAGCCAGGAGCGAATGAAGAGGAACAAGTTTATTAAAGGATTGAGGCCAGAGTTGTTTCAGTTGGTGTTGGCTGGAGCCCCATCGATGTATGCTGAGGCTGTGAATCGAGCAGTTGATATTGAGGAGAGTTTGTTGGATGCGTCGACGCAGGTTCCGATGATAGTTGGACAAGGCTACCTCCCTGCACCTGAAGGTACGCATTCTTCCCAGTCTCCTCAGACTTCACAGCAATCAAACCGTCAGAGGTTCAGGCCTCGTGGGAAGCAGTTTAAGAAGAAGTCGAATTCTAGTTCCTCTGGTTCTGTGAGCTCTGGTGGCAGTGGATCAGGAGGAGTGTGTTGGGATCGAATTCCTTCTATCTATGTGCAATGACCAGTTATTCGACCAATAACCAGTACTAGAGGGTCTAACCAGATCGAATGACAAGACGCAGGATTCAGCCAGAAGTTGAAGCCGGGTTCACAAAGATCAAGCTGGATTCAGCTTGAGTTGAAACCAGCTCTATACAAGGCGAGCGCTAAACATGTTGATTCCAGCCGGAAGGCCTGAACCAGCTTGACACTTTGGCCGAACGATTTGGTTAACTTAACTTGAGCTGAAATAGCTCATTGTTCTTGAATGATTTGTGCACCGAGATACAGATTGAGTAATGTAAATAAAACATGCGGAAATAACTCAAACTGCACTCTATCGTTCGAAGCCCATTTAAACAGTTTTAAACACGATAAACAAATATGCGATGCGTATGAATGCAAGTACTGAAAACAATAAAGAAAATATGCTGCGATTTGTTTCTGGAAGTTCGGAGCTCAATCTCCTACATCTCCCCTTCTTCCGCCACGGGAAGGATCCACTAGAAGATTTTGATTACAACGACCCTCATTGTAACCCACTCTCTACGACCAGCAGCCACAAGAACTCCTAGCTTCTAACATTGCACACCAGCCCCGCAGACTGTGTGACTCACTTCACTTCTTTTAACGCCTCAGTGAGAAAGGCTACAAGGACTTGTTTAACGTCTTTGTCCAAAGACTACACACACTTCTTTAACGTCTCAGTGAGAAAGACAAACAGACTTGTTTAACGTCTCTGTCCAAAGACTACAATGAAAATCGTTTGATTTGATTCACTCAACTATTCTGTTTAAGCTCACTGCCCTCATATGTGAGTGAATCTGTATGTGAGAAAAATACAGTGTAAGCTCTCACTCAAATATATTCTCACACCCTGGAAAGTGCTCCTAAATCGAGCTGGTTGTTCGTTGTCTTTCCAGATCAAGTGCTGTGCATTTTTCTGATTTTTGCGTTTTGATTTGCACAACACTGTTACGAATTCATTCTTCTCAGATCTGTCTTCACTTCGCTGCATGTGCTCTTATTTATAGCCTCGCATGAAGATATGTCTGTTGGACACAAATTAGTAAACGTTGAAAGGTCTTCTGACAATGTTGTACTTTGTATCCTTTGTCAATAAATGCGTTGCAGGCTTTATGTGACTTGAGCTCTGTTCATGATAAGACAATACAAGCAAGTTGATTTGAATACTAAACAGTGTTTGTTGTTTAGCGTTGTATTCAAATTACTTGCTCGTCGATTTGATAGCATCTGTCATGCTATCTGAGCTTCTGCTCCTGAAGATTCTGTCCAGCTGGTTTGTCCTTAACCAGCTGGTTTTTAGTCTGCTCCTGTATCTAAGCAGACACTGCTTTTGAGCTGTTCCCCAAGCTGGTTTTCTTAGGTGAACCATCTTGAGTTGAAGAAGACTACTCGGGTGTCCCACCAGCATGCAGATTCTTCCTCGTCCAAGGTGGGCACCTAGAGCTAGTCTCTCTTCTCGTTGAAGCATCTCTTTTGCCATTGCTGACCTTCCAGCTGGTCATTCAGCAAGGTATATTGTACATCGCTGGTGATCGGATCTGCACTCGATCATTGCGCTTGTACCTATCTTCGCACTCAATCACTGCTCTTGTACACCGCATTTGATCTGCGCTTGAGCTATTCTGCACTTGAGCATTCTGCGCCTGGACTCTGCACTTCAATTCTTCTCTTGATTCTGCGCTTGAACTTCTCTTCAGACTCTACGCTTGATCTTCGTGCTGCTCCAACATCCAGCTGATGAACCAGCTTGATGTTCCCTGCACTTCTGGAAGTAAAATTTCGAACCAGTTTGGGTGTCCCCTTATTGTTCCAGCTTGATATCTTCGACCAGTCCAGCTCAGGTGTCCCTTCACTGTCCTAGCTTGGATATCTTCACGTCTACTCCAGTCTAAGCAAGCTGCACATGTCAATTAGAGAAATAGTACAATAGAAGCAGATTTTGTGTGAATCAAAACTTAGATTATGATCTGTAAACACAGATCCAACAGAGTGTCTTGTGGACAGTGCGGTGGTAAGCACATGACTTCGCAGTGTCGTGGAGTTCAGGGGACTTGCCACAACTGTGGGCAGCCTGGACACTTTCTGAGAGTGAGTCCTTTGTTGAGGGGACAGTCTTCGTTTCCTTTGCAGCAAGGTTCAGCTGGTGGTTCTTCGCAGAGGTCGCAACCTCCTGCCCCAACCCAACGATCTGGATTCCAACCCCGTGAACCGTCTAGGTTTGGAGGACCTTCGAGACCACAGTTTCCGGGACCGCAGCAGGATCAGGTGAATACCTTGTCGAGAGAGCAGGCTGATGAGATTCCTAGTAATGTGATCATAGGTACATGCTCTATCTTTGATTTTCCTGCGAGAGTTTTATTTGATACAGGAGCATCACACTCCTTTGTTTCTGCATGGTTTGTGCATGAGTGTGGGTTGAGAGTTACCCCGTTGTGTGATGTTGTATCTGTGTCAACTCCTGATGGTGTGTGGTCGTTGTCTCATGAGATTGTGGTAGATTGTGTGATTCGATTTGATCAAAATGTGATAGTGACGAATTTGATCTCTCTGGAGATGAGGGATTTTGATTGTATCTTGGGAATGGATGTGTTGTCCAGCTATAAGGCTACTGTTGATTGTTTTTATGGTGTGGTGAGAATTTGCCCCGAGTCGGGAGAGAAGTGGGATTTCTACGATGCTGATTCGCGCTCAAAGATTCCACTGGTCTCCGCCATGAATATGTTTAGTCTGTTATCGCTGGGAAACGCTGGATTCATGATCTATGCGCTCGATGTTTCCCAAGAGTCGCATTTGGAGTTGAGCGATATCCCGATTGTCAGAGAGTTTCCAGACGTGTTTCCCGATGAGATTCCTGGATTCCCTCCGAGAAGAGAAATTGATTTCAGTATAGAGTTGGTGCCAGAGACAGCCCCGATTTCTAGAGCTTCATATCGATTAGCCCCAGCTGAGTTGAAAGAACTCAAGGAGCAGTTGAGAGATCTTCTTGAAAAAGGCTTCATCAGATCGAGTATGTCGCCTTGGGGAGCTTCGATTTTGTTTGTGAAGAAGAAAGATTGATCTATGAGGATGTGTGTAGATTTTTGGCAAATGAATAAAGCAACGATCAAGAATAAGTATCCGTTGCCGAGGATTGATGACTTGTTGATCAGTTGCAAGGATCGGTCGATACACGAAGATTGATTTGCGCTCTGGCTATCACCGGTTGTGAATTAGAGACGCTGATATAGCGAAGACAGCTTTTCGGACGAGATAAGGGCATATGAGTTTCTTGTGATGCCGTTTGGGTTGACGAATGCCCCAACTATTTTCATGGATTTGATGAACCGCGTATTTAGCGAGTATATCGATCGATTCGTGATAGTCTTCATAGATGACATCTTGGTGTATTCGAAGAGTTTCAGAGAGCATAAGGAGCACCTGAGATTGGTATTGCAGAAGTTGAGAGACTCGCAGTTGTATGCCAAGTTCAGCAAGTGTGAATTTTGGCTGGATAGAGTAATCTTTTTGGGTCATGTGATTTCTGCGCAAGGTATTTCTGTGGATCCTAGTAAGGTCGAAGCAGTTCTTAACTGGGAGCGACCTAAGAATGTTTCTGAGATCCGTAGTTTATTGGGTTTGGCCGGCTATTACAGGTGTTTCATTGAGAAGCTTTCTTCAATAGCAAGGCCGATGACGCAGTTGACTCATAAAGATAGGAAGTTTGTTTCGACAGATGAGTGCGAGTCGAGTTTCCAGACACTTAAGGAGAAATTGACTACTGCTCCTGTGTTGGCTTTACCATCTGGATCTGGAGGTTTCGTTGTTTGCTCCGATGCATCTCTAAGTGGTTTAGGATGTGTTTTGATGCAGAACGGGTACGTGATTGCTTATGCGTCTCGACAGTTGAAACCCCACAAGACGATATACCCTGTTCATGACTTGGAATTTGCAGCGATTGTCTTTGCCTTGAAGATCTGGCGTCACTACCTGTATGATGAGGAATTTGTGGTGTACACCGACCACAAGAGTTTGAAGTATATCTTCACTCAGTCAGATCTGAATATGTGATAGCGTCGTTGGATGGAGTTGCTCAAGGATTTATTGTGAGATTCAATATCAGCCTGGGCGGATGAACTTAGTAGCTGATGCTTTGAGTAGGAAAGCCCAGCCTGCGATGTTAACATCTTTGAGTATCTCGAGAGTCCACGAGCAGTTGGGTACTTCTGGTTGAAGATTTCTACCGGGTGATCAGTATTTCACAGTTTCTTCTATTCAGCTTGAACCACATATTGTGATGAAAAATAGAGAAGCACAGAGTACTGATCCTTATATCTATGAATTGAGGATTAAAGCCCAGGATGGCAGTCTGATGATTTTTCTGTTGCTTCTGATGGGTGTTTGATTTCGAGGAAGGCTAGTGGTTCCTAATCTTATTGATTTGAAAGAGACTATTTTGAATGAAGCGCATTGTAGTCGGTATAGTGTGCATCCGGGTGAGAGAAAGATGTACCATGCCTTGAAGTCTCATTACTGGTGGGAGGCATGAAGAGTGACATTTATGGTTTTGTTTCTCGATGTTTGAATTGCCAGCAGGTCAAGGCTGGGAGAAGGAGACCTGGTGGATTGTTGCAGAGTTTAGAAGTGCCTCAGTGGAATTGGGAGCACGTCGCCATGGACTTTGTGACTCATTTACCTCTATCGAGTAGGGAATGCGATGCGATTTGGATAGTGATTGATAGACTTTCAAAGTCAGCCCATTTCATTCCCTATGATGTGAGGTGTTCGATGAAGAAAATGGCGAGATTGTACATCGACCATGTGGTTAGACTGCATGGAGTGCCTGTTTCGATAGTGTCTGACAGAGATCCAAGATTCACGTCTAGATTTTGGAAGAGTTTGCAAGCAGCGATGGGTTTGAGATTGGCGATGAGCACTGCTTATCATCCACAAACAGATGACCAATCTGAGAGGACCATTCAGACTTTAGAAGATATGCTGCGGGCAATTGTGATGAATTTCAATGATGGCTGGAAGGATTCTTTATCCTCGGTTGAGTTTTCCTATAACAACAGCTACCAAGTGACTATCGGGATGGCTCCGTTTGAAGCATTGTATGGTCGCAAGTGTAGATCTCCTATCTGTTGGGAAGAAGTTGGTGAGAAACAGCTTTCGACCCCTGAGTTTGTGCAGCACATGATAGATCAGGTTTCGTTTATTCAAAGTATAATGAAGGCTACACAAGATCGCTTCACTAGCTATGCTAACAGAAGACGCCGACCTCTGGAATTTGAAGTTGGTGATCGAGTATTCCTTAAGATTTCTCCTTTCAAGAGTGTTATGATATTCAGATTTAAGAGCAAGTTAGCTCCTAGATTTGTTGGTCCCTTTGAAATTGTTGAGAGGATTGGACAGTTGGCTTATAAATTGCAGCTGCATGAAGAATTAGCAGCAATACATGATGTTTTTCATGTGTCAATGTTGAAAAATATGAGCCAGATTCGTCCCATGTATTGAGGACTGATGAGGTTGAGCTAGATTCTGCCTTGAGTTATGTTGAATATCCAGTTCAGATTCTGGATAGGAAGGAGAAGCAGTTGAGGAATAAAATTATTCCGTTGGTGATGGTTCAATGGTTGAGCTAGATTCTGCCTTGAGTTATGTTGAATATCCAGTTCAGATTCTGGATAGGAAGGAGAAGCAGTGAGGAATAAAATTATCCGTTGGTGATGGTTCAATGGTGTAAGCATGACCAAGAAGAAGCTACTTGGGAAGTAGAGGAGAAGATGAGACAAGAATGGCCTCATCTGTTTGAGCTTTGACAGTGGAGTTGTGCTGGTGAGTTTTGATGTTTTGTTAACCCTTCTCTGTGTTTGCCTTTGATTTCGAGGACGAAATCTCTTAAGGTGGGGAGAATGTGAGGACTAAGATTTTGATTAGTGATTAATCAGGTTGATTAAGGATTGATCACGGGAGTTATGGATTTTTGAATTTCAGATTTTGGTTTAGAGTTGTTCAGCTTTGAGTCGCTAGGCACTATCGGGAGAAATCTGTGTTGAATTTGGAGTTGATTCGTTGAGTCTTTCGATAAGAGATGTGATTCCAGTAGTAATTCAGACTTGAGGATCATTGCTGGAAGAAGATGAGCCAGCAGCGTCCTTGCGCGGGAATTTGTGAGCATTCAGATGTGATTACTCAGCAGTGGCATGATTCAGATGTCAACGCTAGTCAACGGTGGTGCGTCGCTAGCGAGCGCTGGTATGAGAGTAGCGAGAGACATCTGTTAGCGTTAGCACACGGATATGAGAAGCTGCCACGTGTTGGTCAACACATCTGAGTTGACTACTGTTGTTAGCGCTGTTCAGATGTTGCTAGCGAGAGAGAGATCTATTCCAGCTGTTGAAGTTCTGCTACGTCGTTTTGATTAGTTAGCGCGACGTCATTTGCTGTTGTGTGTTAGAGGAGTGTAGCGAAGTCTGATTCATGACAGCTGAGACAGCTGTGAGTAACCGCTGGATTTAGATGTGAGGATTCATGTTGTAGTGCAAGATGGGATATGAGTTGATAAGAGCAGAAGCTGGATTCGAGGATTTAAATACAAGTGTTGATCGACACTTAGAGTATTTTGAACCCGATATCTCCTTCACTGATACCCTCGAAACCTTTAATGTTCACCGAGCACTATTTATCCGATTTGCCGTCGGTTTCCGCCGTTGTTTGGAGCAAGACCGGTGGCGTTGAACTCATATTGCTTAGCTCTTTCGATTGTTACCAGTTAGGCGACCTGATTCGATGCGTGGGAGGAGCACAAAGGAATCCCTGTGTTCGTGAATTTTGCGACAGTTGACCCAAGAATTCCTTAGTTCATTTGAGCTTCTGGGTAAGAGTTCCTTACTGCTAGTTTTTAGAACCAGCGTTGATAGGTAGAACAAGATATGAGTTCTGACCGTAGGCAGTAAGGTGTAGAAGTTCAGATTTGAGCTAAGTTATGAGATGTCTTGACAGATTTGAGTTCCCAGGCAGTTCTTGCTGTGTTTTCCGAGACCAGCGAAGGAGCAGATTGGAGAAGGTTGAGTTTGCCGTGCACTGGTGAGATCTATTGAGGTAGAAAATGAGATCAGAGGTACTAATTGAGCTTCTGATTACAGTTTTGGCATAAGCGTGTAGTGTTTTAAAGCATGAATGATGCTCTGTGGAATCTTCTTGTGTGATTATTGTTCTTTACGTGAACAGTTGTGGCTCATACCTATATTTATATGTTTTGTTTACGTAATTTGTGCATGTTGAAATCAGATTTGAATTTCATGGCATACATGCATGCATATTGAGCCTGATGATTGATTGAGAACCCGAGAAAGAGCCACGTTGTGATCGGCAGACAGATGTGTCGTGCCTGAAAGGTCCAAAGCTATCATCGGAGTTGTGACCGACTGATAGGTCGTGTTTGAATACCACCGAGCTGTGATGGATAATTGAGTGGCCAGCCTTGAAGATCACGGACCGATGATTTCCACCGGCTGATTGGCTGTGCGTGGTATAGAGGCTCGCCTTTGATTTTCCAGCTGATCCGTTGGCCTAGATTGAACGATTCTTTGACAGCCCTCATGCATTCATGTTTTGATATACTGCATGTTTATGAGTTGCTTTTGTCTTAGTGCTCTTCGTACTGAGGTTTGACCTCATATTTTCTTTTCCTGATTTTGTGTTCTTGGGTCTGTGTTTCCCATTGCAGGAGCTACAGGTAATCTGGCTGGGCAGAGTGGAGCTTCAGCTAGTAGATCCCCGTTTGTTTGAGTCCCAGTTAATTTATATTATGTATTGAACCAGGGGATGCCCTGAGTTTTTAAGTATTTTGGGGATCTGTATTTCCATCGGTTGATTGGCTGTGCGTGGTATAGAGGCTCGCCTTTGATTTGCCAGCTGACTCGTTGGCCTAGATTGACAGATTCTTTGACAGCCCTCATGCATTCATATTTTGATATACTGCATGTTTATGAGTTGCTGTTGTCTTAGTGCTCTTCGTACTGAGGTTTGACCTCGTATTTCTTTTCCTGCTTTTGTGTTCTTGGGTTTGTGTTGTCCATTGCAGGAGCTACAGGTAATCTGACTGGGCAGAGTGGAGCTTCAGCTAGTAGATCCCCGTTTGGTTGAGTCCCAGTATATTTATATTATGTATTGAGCCAGGGGATGTCCTGTGCCTTTATGTATTTGGGGATCTGTAGTTTGAGATTTATTTGATTGCCTGTTTGTGTTTGGATTTTGACTTAAATCCTATTTTGAGTATGCATTATTTTGAATGACAATTTTGAGTTCAGGCCCATGTATTTCGAAAAAGTTTTAAGCCCTATTTTATGCTTCCGCTATTATGTGCTTATATTGTTAATCCTTGTTGATTATCACGGGGCCTGACACTCGAGGCCAGCACAGATAATGCTGACCAATCTTTGGAAATTATGGCTACAAAACAGGCACCTGTAAAGGGTGGCAAGAGATGAAAAGAAGATTGAAGCTTTTACCATCCGACTGAGAATCAACCACACCGGGTGAAAGACACACCACAAATTTTGTTTTCTCACCATCAAGGTAGGCTAGGTCGAAGATGCCAAAGCTGGTGCAACCAATCTCTGTCATTCGTGAAGTTGTAGTGGACCCCTGCATTAAATTTTTTGATCAATGGAGAAGATTTCGAACTACAGTTCGATTGAACATGATATCGTCTATCATGTTCATAGAGTATATGGCCAAGCTTGAGGTCTACTTGATGCCATGGTCTGAGATGGAGAAAGATTATATACTGATAAGGAGAAGGAAACCGATTGACTTCAGGATGTACGAGCAGTTCATGAGAAACCTGGTGGCCAAGCATTGGAAGAATTTTGGGAACGATGCTCCCACGACCAATCACAATCTGATGACCATTCCAATGTTGAAACTGAGCTGAAACGGGGACGACTACATGTATCATCGAGCAAAAGCTGGTTTGCCGATTGAGTTTCCTTAACACTCCGCTCGTGGGGAGAAATCTGTAGAAATAACCCCTGAAATCACCCCTGGAGTTACTATGACAGAGCTTCGACGATTGGTTGGCCCAACATCTATTCCCGAGTCAATTGAACAACCAATTCTAGATCATATAAGGATATAGGACACTCCGACAAAGACAATAGAGCAGCTGGATCTTGGCTGTATAGAGGAGATGTGGACTGAAGCAACTAAGGAGCATCTGGATCAAGCTGACAGTGGGGACACCAGGCTCTAGATCATAACAGTGCGCATCCAGCTCAAAGTATCAAGGAAGAGGAACCAGCTCCTGAGGATTAAAACACAAGCAACTGTTGGCGCAGCGGTGGATCCGGATCCCGCTCCCGCGGCGCAGCGGAAGATTTAAAATTTTTAAGCCCGGGAATGGTCAATGCACTAAATCATGAATCTAAACATACATAGGATGTTTAGAAGGTTACCTTGCTGGCGTTTAGGCGCCTGGCTCCGACCAGTTCCACGAAGAAATTGGCACTTCAATTGTTGAACGGCTGGATCAATGCCTAATCCAGTCCATGACCAGAATCTCAACTCCTTCAGTGGTTTGCACTAGAAAGCCAACGAAAGTTCTGCGGACGGAATCATCTTGCCGATACAGTCAATAAAAATTCCGACGGCGACGTCGGTGGCGTCGACGACGACGACGCAGCGTCGATGGCGGGCGGCGACGATGGAGGGAAGGGAGAAGGAAAAATATAACTGAAGGGGAGAGAGTTCTCAACCCAGAGTATTAGTTTTCAATACAACTTTTTGGTGCGAGTAAAATGAGTACCACAGGGCCCCTATTTATATATTTTTCATGGGCTTAAACCAGGTTAATGGGCCTGGGTCAGGACCATTGAATATTCATTTCAAGTCCATCGTTTCGGCTTCATCATAATCATGATCGACGATCAGATCGGACCGATCTACACAGTTTACAAAATTGAACATTATGATCTGAAAACAATTTTTCAGACCACCTAATCCAAAATAGCAGTTAAGCCCCTATCAGCTTTAAGGACAGTCATACTAATCCAAGCTAATTTAAGGAAATCATATTTCCACTCCCAATTAATTTTAGAAAGTCACACTTCCATCATTCCTCCTACTATACTCAACAAATTGAGCTTAATTTCCATACGGGAATTGAAAAATCAGTACTTGTGTGACACTCAATGGTTCAGGGTATACAACTAGCCGTTGACTCACAACATTGTGACTCGAAACATATTTTCGAACTTACCCATCGGATCATGGTAAAGCTTCTAGCAACATCGCTCCATGATCCCCTACGGTATCACTGATAGTGCCTGCTGAGTACCACAGGGCCCCTATTTATATATTTTTCATGGGCTTAAACCAGGTTAATGGGCCTGGGTCAGGACCATTGAATATTCATTTCAAGTCCATCGTTTCGGCTTCATCATAATCATGATCGACGATCAGATCGGACCGATCTACACAGTTTACAAAATTGAACATTATGATCTGAAAACAATTTTTCAGACCACCTAATCCAAAATAGCAGTTAAGCCCCTATCAGCTTTAAGGACAGTCATACTAATCCAAGCTAATTTAAGGAAATCATATTTCCACTCCCAATTAATTTTAGAAAGTCACACTTCCATCATTCCTCCTACTATACTCAACAAATTGAGCTTAATTTCCATACGGGAATTGAAAATCAGTACTTGTGTGACACTCAATGGTTCAGGGATACAACTAGCCGTTGACTCACAACATTTGTGACTCCGAAACATATTTTCGAACTTACCCATCGGATCATGGTAAAGCTTCTAGCAACATCGCTCCATGATCCCCTAGGTATCACTGATAGTGCCTGCAAGAATCAGTCGTTCATGGTTAGTGTACATTACGGTCCTTTCAACTCAAATATCCCGAACAGATGAACAATCGAGAGTCGCTAGAGATCCAATAACCATGCATAAATCTTGAAGATCAAATAGTGACATCATATGTGTTACTAGGTAAACCCGTTTACCTAAAACATGTAGTACTCTGGCCAGAGATTTGTCACACTATTATCTCCTCACACAGCATAGGATATCCACACGCAAGGGCGAGCGGTGAATCCTCGACAACAAAGCATCGACTCCTACATGCATCGGGACCTCACCAATCCCGCCACCTGATGACCCCAATTGAGTTGGTAAACGTGTAAAAGTGATGCACCTATCATGTAGAGTCTCAATGACGTTTCGAGTAATGAGGACTAATATGTACAACCAAAACCTTGGACTTAATCCACTCGACAAATGATAACCACTTGAAAAGTCCAAATGACGGTAGTTCGATAGATCACCAGGTCACTATCCATCTTCATGCTCAGAACATCACTATGTTCCCTACCAATGAAACGTGGTACTTTGCATCGTAGATGCTAGTCTAAAGCTCGGGCGACCCTTATCCTCTTTTGGATGGCCCAATCGACTATGAATTAGTTTAGAATACACAGTAGCTATTAGATGTGTTTCATGATAGCCATCAAATCCAAACATACACTTTAGTGCATTCAATGTCTTTATCCAACAATTATAATCATAATAATGAAGATAAAGAATGTCGTATAAATGCGAATTTCATTAATAAAGATCGTTTTACATAGAGTCAACAAGAACCCACATGCCACAAGTTGGCTAGTTGGACACCTACTCTAACAGCAACAAGGGTTTATCCGGCTCTAAAGACGATGCTCTCAAGACCTCGCCGACAGCAATGTCATGTCTTTGAAGTTGCCAAGAAATTTTTCGAGCAGGATGCCCCCATTCCCACTTTTGAAACAACAAATACAGACTCTGAATCTTTTACAGAGATGATGTTTGTACATATTACAGAGGACCTCAGGTCCAATACGGAGTAGAGTCAATCATGTACATAAGCCTCAAGCTAAAATTTAGAAAGATAGCCAGCTGCAAGTCAGCAAGGACCAAATTCAAAGACAGCTTCTCTAGATCAGAACAGTGAGCATTCGGCTCAAAGTATCGAGGAGGAGGAACCAGCTCCCGATAGGGGTGAGTATTCGGTCGGTTCGGTTACCGACCAACCGATTTTTTTAACCGAACCGAACCAATTTTTTTTAGCTAGCCGAACCGACCGAATTATTTTTAATAACCGATAACAACCGAAACCGAAAAAAATCGGTTATTTCGATCGATAACCAAAATAACCGATTGTTGGAAAATATTTGAAGATTGTGGACTTTCAGACACACAATAAAATCCATAACCAAATCGAACAATAATTCAATTTCTAGGTTTCCTCAGCCTGTTCAGTTTCGAGGAAAAATAGTCGAAATGGCCAAACTGAATTGCCAATTTTGTTGATCTAGCTTCTACACATCCCTCAATAAGGTTAGTCAAAAGATTGAGATGTCAAAACCAAGGACTTTTCATCCACGGCCAAAACCACCAATCACCTTATGGAGAGAGATTTCTTCACCGACCGAGTCGTAGGCTGGATTTAGGGTATTACGTATTCAATTGAGATGGAGAAACCAAACGAATTTATTTAATTGAGTGACGACGGGAGGAAGGAGAGTAGAATTAGGGATTTATGTATTACGTATTAGTCTATTTTTAACTATTAAAAATTAATACTTAATATAATATATAAATAGTTCATATATAAATATCGGTTATTTCGGTTAACCAAATTCCGAAATTGGAAAATCGTAACTAGAACCGAAATAACTGAATTAACCGATTTTTAAATAAAACCGATTAACCAAATAACCGAACCGGTTTAATAATTCGGTTCGGTTTGATCGGTTAGTTTGGTTTAACCGATGTTTTGCTTACCCATAGCTCCCTAGAATAAAAACACAAGCAACAAAGGTTTATCCGTCTCTAAGGACGATGCTCTCAAGACCTTGCTTGACAGCAATGTCAAGTATCTTGAAGTTGCCAAGGAATTTTTCGAGCAGGATGCGCCCATTCCCACTGTGAAACAACAAATACAGACTCTGAAGCTTTTATAGAGATGATGTTTGTACAGATTACATAGGAACAACAGGTTCCAATACGAAGTAGAGTCTATCATGTATAGAAGCCTCAAGCTAAAAATTTAGAAGGACAGCCAGCTGCAAGTCAGCAAGGACCAAATTCAAAGACAGCTCAACCAGAGGTAATAAATTTAGTTGACCCAATTAGAGCTATAGATTTTACTGATGTTGTTGCATTGGAGCGTAAGCTGCTGCCGAGCCAGGGATAGATTAGGACTCACAATTGTCCAAATCAGAGGATCACAAAGGTTTGTCGATGATTCCTGTTTCTCCAAATACCTGGCTATTCGTAGTAATACCTCTATTCAAGAAGTTCAAAGCGTATTTGGGTCAACGAAGCATGTCGTAAGCGGTATGCTGGTGAATCAGTTTGTTAGGATAAATTTCAGAAGTTTTGGTGATGAAAATTAGACGAGAAATGAAATCCATAAAAGAGATAAATTGGACCAAAGTGACAAGATCTGGACGAAGCTTACTACTTCATATATATTTAACCAGATAAGGGCAGTTCACTTGAGAAAATATGAAGAGCGGGAAACAGTGATCTACAGTTGTGAGAACAGATCACAGATAACAGACCAGCTGGAGTATTGAGTGACCAGCTAGAAGACCAGTTAAGAAAACCAGCTCAGAGCAGATTAACTTTACAAGTGATATGAAGCTGAGGATTTGAGCACACAGGGATTAATAGTCGAATCATAATAAAACAAATACAAGAGCAGTATGGTTTCAATCAAGATAAGAATCCGATCAAGAAGAGCAGTTCAACATTCAGGAACCAGATAGGGTGACCAGCTGAGTAAATGACAACGTATCAAATTGGATTTTGGAATGCTTGAAGCTATAAACAGTCTGAAACAAGACTTTTGACACCTCTGCAGTGATGTGTAGTCGTTGGAACTACTTTAAGCTAAAACCAGATACGTAGAGATACGGTACAAACTGAAGATGGCGCAGAATTGCTAAAAAGGACAATGCATTTAATGGAGCTGTACCTTCATCGTACAAGCATTTAAGGCATTGTAGAAAATTCAATTTGGATGCACACAACGTGTATACTGGTAACATTTATTACCGTTGCATCCAAAGAGTATATATAGAAGAGAAGAGCAACTGTGAAGCAGAAGGACGAGTGATTGAACACAAGAGAATGATTTTTGAAATCACAAACTAACCAGCTCTCAAAAGCAAAAAGCAAAGTTCATATTGAACCAGTTCACACAAGTGACACACTCTGTAGCATTGAGCATTTGTTGTAAATCATAGACAGAAAGTGTCGAAGTGCTAGAGTAGCACAACCAGCTTAGAGCTGAGATTTTGTATTGCAAACCAGATCACGGGTATGTGTTTGTTGGTTGCTTGCTAGGAGTTCTCGTGACTGCTGGTTGCGGGAGTGGGTTTGTACAAAGGGTTGTATAAATCAAATCTTCTAGTGTAAATCTTCCCATCGAGGAAGAATGGGAGACGTGGGAGAATTTTCTCTGAACTTCCAGAAACAAACTTCTCATCCCTACAACTTTTACGCTTACGCATTTGATTAAATTGTTCACTGATTGAATCGTGTTAATTCCGCATAAAAATCATTTTATTACACGAGACAACAGTAGTCACTGAGAACCTTCCTAGCTGGTAACTCGGCTGGAAGTTTTCTTCAAGCTATAAAACTTTTCGAAACAATTTTCAAACCTAAAATTAGCAAAGGAGTTCATTCACCCCCACCCCCTCTGAACTCCCGAGCTTGTTTTTCGATCCTAACATAGTTGTCGGTACATGCTGATTTATAGAAATTCAAAAGTACAATGACACAACAGATGGACGCTCTACTAGCATCAGTTCAGAGAACTCAGTACTCACTACAGATTGATATCATTAAAGAGACTAAAGATAACAAGAAGGAACTTGATGATGAGGTGGACACACTCAGATCGCAAATTGTTGAAGTTGTGGAGTTCTTAAAAGATCGTGATGCCAAAAAGGGAGAAAGTAGTAAGAGGAAGAGATAAAATGATTTTACTTGATATACGTATCTTGGATTATCACTGTCCTTCGACCATTTTGGAAAGCTCCATAGTTGTACAATTTAGATTAGTGTGTATATAGAGTAGGAGTTGCACAGATAAGAGTTTGTATAGATTAGATTTTGGCAAAATCCAGATTGAGACTTCAATTAAAGTGCAGAAACCAGACGGACTTCACGTAAAAGACATAATCCAGATTGGAACTTCGCATACTTCATTGATGTATTCAATTTTTGGAACTAAATTTATGTGAACGGTTCCTATTTTAAAGTGCAGATATAAGCTCAGAGAGTTTTATAATGTACTTCTGATGAAAATACTGTCCAACAGATATCTGTGATCCTCCACCAAACTTCGTAATGATGTAGATCTCGATTGGAAACTTGAATCAGATCAGAGTTCAAGCAGTTATCAATAGCATCTTAGATAGTGGATCAATTTTAAACTTAGATTGAGGTTTGTATACTCTTTGCACTATGTAATAGATTTCATGTTATAAAAGATAAATTCTTTGACAAGTCTTATGTTCTAAGTTTTGTTATCACTAAAAAGGGGAAAATTATTCAGAAAAAATATTCTAATTTTGGTGATCTTGGAGATTAGTTGATCAGATCAGGCCAGAGCTAACGACTTTCATCTGATAACACAAAGCTAAGTAAAGTCAACTCAGCTATAAGAATAGATCAGTAGTGCAGATCAGATCATGTTTGTAGTGCAAAATAGATCAGCTTTGTATTGATCATATCAGAACATATTTCAAGGCTTTGATTTGACATAATGTTTGTAGCAGTTGAGTAACTCAAGATATAATCAGAAAGTGTTAGAGATAGCTTTGTACAAGGATTATCCGTATTAAGCACAAAAATGTAATTTCACTTTGAACACATAGTTTTTGATAATATTTGGTTTAACCGCACAATTAGCAGCATATCATACTCTAAACAATTGCAAAGATAACAAATGAGGAACATCAAATGGAGGATTACAGAGTAAATTATTAGATTTCAATGCTAATTTATTACTTGGAGATGGTCATCAAGCGGACATATTTATTATCTTTTGAATCCGAAAAGTAAAAAGGATGATGAGCTGAATCGAAGAAAGAACTCTTTTTCTCAAGCTGCG
Source organism: Dorcoceras hygrometricum (assembly GCA_001598015.1). Classification (NCBI taxonomy): domain Eukaryota; kingdom Viridiplantae; phylum Streptophyta; class Magnoliopsida; order Lamiales; family Gesneriaceae; genus Dorcoceras; species Dorcoceras hygrometricum. Next base: position 6,057 of record KV015034.1, on the reverse strand, counting down.
TGTTTATTCACGTCGTTTTTTATTATCATTCTCAGCAGAAGATCTTTATTCTAATTGTTAAGTTGTTCATTAAACTTTCTGAATTGAATTCAACACAAAGTTGAATTAGGCTAAGTTTTACTTGATCAGATTATCTGACGCCTAAAACATTCTTTGTAAACATAGTGTCGGTGCTTTCTTGAGAAGTATATTAGGAGTTCAGATTGGGTGCTACGTGACTGAGCGGTTTAGGATTTCCTGTATCTTACTCAAATAATTCGAGTGAATATCTTTCTAGTTTGGAAAAAGGGGATACAGAGAAGCTCTGCTTCGAACTTCCAGAAACAAATCTCTGCTCCTATCTATTTTAAGTTTGCTCACATTTGAAAATTATTGTTCATATTTTAATTGAGGTCTTTCCGCAAAAACATTTTTGTTTATCAAGAAAACAGATTAGAGTGAGTACTGCGATTAGCTGGTAACTCAGCTGATTCTCAAAGTTGTTTTTAATATCAAAGTTTTTAAAGGAGTTTATCCACCTCCTTCTAAACTTCGTGTTGTTTTAAACCTGATCCTAACAAATGATATCAGAGTCAAGGTCACTAAATCGATTTCATTAATTGCAAGAAATGCAATTATTGTAGGGGGATGTGGGTTATTGAAGTGCAATCATTGTCCCTACTAGGTACAGGAATCGAACCGTGACACTTGATTTGTTATAAGTTTTAAAAATTACAGTTACACAATTACCATCAGTTATAGATTTTGGTAAAGCGATAAGTGTTCGGTCCTATAATATTCTTTTTATGCATTTGTAACATTCAGTTTCCTTAAACAATTTCTTAGAAAACTTTCTATGATTTTAGTTTTTTATTAGTATTTTATAAGGTTTCTTATAATAAACTTATTTAGAACTATTATTTTTATTTCTATAATTTCTAAATTTTATTTTAATTTTTTATTGGGTTTCACGCAATTTCATTGACATTTGGTAGAGGATGATTATTAGGATTTATGTCCAATTGTTGATAAAAAGTACACCAATTCTTGTTTTTTTTACTTCATTTCCATTTTATGTGTTTTTGCAGTTCAAGTTTTGAAATATTTTGAACCTGCTATTATTTTACTAACGATTTAACTTAAGTGCGTAGGTTAAGCTGAAACATACAGACGCGATTTCGGAGGCCTAAATGAAGGAATTTGGCCAAAAAGCGGCTTAGGTCATGACATAGTCGTCAGTTGTATTCGTTGGGCCGTTTCGGAGGGGATAGGACTGGTCTCATGCGAATATATGAAAGTTCATCCCGAACCTTGCAAAATCTCATACTTGGTTTCCCAGTCGGATTATGAACCTGCAAAGGATGCGAGCTGATACAGAAATAGAACCGAGCTGGATGAAAGCATTGTAGCAGCCTAGCAGCAAGCAGGAACAAAGCACTGATAGCATATTGATTGAAAGCGGATAGCAGTGCAGATTGTGGAGTAATCCAAGTTGGAACAGTAAGGGGACGTCCCAACTGGTCCAACAGAGAATGTCCAAAAGTGGAACAGTGAGGGGACGCCCGAGTTGGTAAAGTAGAGGATATCCAAGCTAGGATAGTAACGGGACACAGCTTGTCTAGCTAAGTAGGTACAGTGAGGGGCGTCCGAGCTGGTCCAACAAAGGACAACCAGATCGCAGAAGACACCCAAGCTGGTTCACCAGATTGGAGCAAGAGCAGGTCAAGTGAAGATAAGAGCAAGAGCAGCTCAAATTTCAGGAACCAGCTCAGAGAACAGCGAACAGCTTAGAGACCATATCAAAGCAGTTTGAACTTGAGCATATACGAGGAATGGTCTAATCAAGTTCAAACTGATTTGCTACGACGTATACATCAAGACAGAGCTTAATTTAAGCAAAGGCTACAACATATTAAATGAAGAGATCTTAAAGTCTACAAAGCCTGCAATTGCATTTAAAGACAAATGACGCAAAGTACAACAGTGTCAAAGGACCCTTCAACGTCTACTACTTTGTGTCCAACGGACAAATTCACGACAGGCTATAAAACAGAGCACAAGCAGCTGACTGAAGACAATGCTGAGAAGATCGAATTCAAAACAGTGTTGTGCGAACCAAAATATAAACATCAGAAGAACGCACAACACTGAACCTGGGAAGACAATGAAAAACCAGCTCGCATAGGAGCACTTTCCTGTGTGTGAGATTTAGTACTTAAGAGATTGAGCGTACACTATAAATCTCACACACGATTCACTCACATATACTTTGAGAGAGCTGATTAGATTAGCTAAGTAAATCAAATCAAATGACTTCCATTGTAGTCTTTGGACAGAGACGCTAAACAAGTTTAGTTGTCTTTCGCACTGAGACATAAAAGAAGTGTGGTAGCCTTTCTCACTGGGGCGTAAAATAAGTGTTGTTAGACACACAGCCTGCGGGCTTAGTGTGCAGTGGTGTGGCTAGGAGTTCTTGCGACCGAGGACCGTTGGAGTGGGTTGTAGCGTAGGGACGCTGCAATCAAAGTCTTCTAGTGGAATCCTTCCCGATTGCGGAAGAATGGGAGATGTAGGAGAGTTTGCTCCGAACTTTCATAAACAAATCGGCGTATTTATTTACTACTTTACTGCATTCATTCATACGCACTGCATATTTATAACTGTGTTTAAAAGGCTTTCGAATTTAAGAGTGCAGTTTGAGTTATTTCCGCATGATTTAAATTCATTACTCAATATGTATCTCGTTGCACTTTAATTCAAGAACACTGAGCTATTACAGCTCAAATAATAAATAACCAGATCGCTGGTTTCAACAACCAGCTAGAACCAGGCTCTTGCACTGCGTTGGTTTAGCGCCGAGATGGTCATACACAAAAGCGATCCGGTTTCAGCATCCAGCTGGAACCAGTTTAGTTATCGCGATCTGGTTCAGCGCTAGCTGGATCCAACGTCTTTTTACTCGATCTGATTATTCCTCTAAGTGCTGGTTATTGACTAAATAACTTCGATACATTAACATAGGGTAAATCGATCATAACATTAAACCTTCCCGTTGGGTTATTAGTTGACCATGAGTATATTAATTATAAGATCTCAAAAAACAGATCTCCATTTCAAGAAATTTTTGTTAGAAAATTTAAATTCTCTTTGCAACCTCAAGGTCTTAGGACTCGGACTTTATTAGGCAAACAACAGTCGAGGAAATTCGGAACTTAAATTTCTTAAATCTATACTCTAATATTCTATAGTTAACACCGCTTGACTCTGATACCAGACACACCCAAAATAATTTCTTGTTGTAGTATTTCTGGCAGGATTGCGAAAGATTTTAGAGGAGGTGAATTATCTCTTTCAAAATTTGTTTTTAAAAATTGTTTTAAGACAACTAAATTATCATATGAATCTCTTTCTCAGTCTAATATGATTTCTCAAGGACAAAAATATTTGTGTGAAAAGGTGTTGATTAATCAGTGAACAAATAAGTGCGAAAATATAAACAGATTAGGGACAGAGTGGTGGTTTCTGGAAGTTCGAGACGACGCTTCTAAATCTCTCATTCTTCCAAAATTGAAGGCTTGAACTGGAAGAGTTTAAATCGATTAACAATATAACCAAAACCAGTCACTAGCCCATGTTTAATATGAACTCCTAATGTTACTCTGATGACAGAACATACTTTATTATTTTACAAACATGTAAACTCTCGGGCTAAATGATATACAAGGTAATGGTATGCCCTAATCTACATATAACACCTAACATAAAGTACAAAGTGTTTAATAATATGAATGTTTGCAAGATGCTTCAAGAAATTCTGAAGTTCGCAAGGGTTGGCAAGAAGTTCTTCTCTTCACTTCTCATCTGCTATTTATAGATTGTGATTTCAATGGTGATAAATGTGTCCAGTAGGCTCATTCGTTGAATACTCATACGATCTCCTAAAGAAAGTAATGCACATTTAATGCTCTATACAAGTTCCATAGTTATGCATTAAATGCTCATTCTTTTTACTCTAAAATGATTATCTTCGTACACTAACTACTCTAATCTCGTACTGATTGTAGTCTCAAATGTCCAACGACTATGAATGATCTTTAGAAGTAAAAAACCTTGAAGTCAACTTTGATATGACCGGATGCAACCCTTTGGTGTGATCTGATCTGATCCGATCCTCTTACATGATCTGTTCTGATACGCTGATTGATTTGAGCTCTAATCTGCTCTTGTCACTTGATCAAATCTGCTCTTCTAAACTTTCTGACTTATCTTCTCTATTCTGATATGTACCTAACACTAGCTTTGATCTGAATTCCTAATTTGATATGTTAAATTGTCAAAGCTCAACTAAATTATAGTCTGATCTAGGAGTTAAACACTGTTAAGTTTTGTTCCAATCTATCAGTTAGGTCCCGAGCTTATTCTATTAATTATCACAAAAAATTAGAGTATTTTATCCTTAACAATTTTTAATATGAAATATTTTAAGAAATTTGTACTCTACAAAAGTAAGGTTTAAAAGTTTAATTGAAATTCGAAATTGGTTAAAGAACTCTTCAAACCAGAGTTACAAATATGAGATCCTAACTTAGTTTTCCTAGTAAACCAATATTCATACAAGAACAGATCGAAAATTTTAGCTTATACATAACATATGTGTGCATGTGTATATATATATATATATCATATATATATATATATTTGAAAATATAGGGTAGAAAATACTATTTTGAATGCAAGTGATTATGTCGATTTTCTTATATTTTTTGAACCCTTTGATGGATGGTTTATTATGTAGCCGCAACTATTATATATAATGAATAAGTTTCCGATTTGGACCATATGGCGTTAATTGTCAGATTAAAAAAATTTCTAATCCGTTTTAAACAAAGAAATGGAATTGCGTCCTTTTCAAATTCTTATTGCATATATCGAGATGTACGAGGATCCGTAAGGACAATGTGTAAACCTTTATGCTTTTGACATTTCAGGAGGATATTTATTGCATACAATCTGTAGCAATAATTGATTGGGCAACTACTTAACCTTAATGCAATGCAAACACCATAACTATTCATATTTGACCTTCGATCATTACAATGAAATGTTGTCTTTACCCATTATTTTTTAACATCCTAACAATAATTAATATGTTAGCCATTTTATCTTTATGATAAATTAGAATTTTAAAGAAACTAAAAAAGGGTAGAAATTTGTGAAGATGTTGGTAAAAATTGCTAGTCCACATACAGAAAAACTTATTTTTTAAAAAAAATTTATATTTTTTCTTTCCATTTTTTGAATTGGGGAAATATTTTCTATAATCGAGTTTCAAACCCGACATCTACACTCATATTTAGGATCTTAGTATCAAATATAATGTTATATTCAATCACGTATAATCATTATCATGTTAGTTACAATCGATTTCCTTTGTACATTTGCTACACAATGGATGTTAGGCTCCCACAAATAGTTTTATTTAGTGAAAAAAAAAATAGCCACAAAGACAATAAACCAGTTATAAATAGACAGTACCATCAAAATTATATTTCGCATTCTTTCTTACTCACCCTTTCTTCTCGCAATCATTTCAATCAGTCACTTATTTCTTTTTATTTTTAAATAATTTTTAGCTGTGGTATAAAAATAGTCTCAAATAATCTTCTTTTTGCTCAGAAATGGACCACGAAATACAATTTACTGTTTCATGACGCATATCCTTTTGTCCTAGGGGACTTCCAACAAGAAAATAAAATAAGATCGATTAACTGAGACTTATGTAGTATAGTTATGATGACATCCATGCTATATCGTGTCTCCCATAAATTTTATAGATAGCCTGAGTTCTTATCATTATTCTGAAGGTGGATCCCGTGACCATGTTCCTCTTAACCGAGAAAATATATATGGGTCGTTGAGGATGATATCACTAGGATATCATCTCATCTACAAAGTTGTTGGAGTGCAATAATTGCCCCATGTTAAGTAGAGCGATCAAATCGTGACACTTAAGTTGCTATACGGTTTAAAAGCTTAGAGTTGCACCGTTACCATCAGCTATAGTTTTTGATAAAGCGA
>KV015033.1:16911-27397 GCA_001598015.1 Dorcoceras hygrometricum | reverse complement strand
CAGTTGGGTATCTACTTCAGAAGCGAGTGTATTCAGCAGTTGTGTATCTACTTCAGAAGCGAGTGTATTCAACAGTTGGGTTTCTACTTCAGAAGCAAGTGTATTCAGCAGTTTGGTATCTACTTCAGTAGTGAGTATTTTCAGACGTTGGATACAGTTGCTTTTGACTCAGGTGTGACTATTTAAGAACTTTTCAGACTATGGATTACATGAGTAACGGAGCTTGTATTTCAGTTGTTGAAGTATTTCAGCTGTTACAACATTTAGCTATTGGTGTATTCAGCTGTGACAGCTATTCAGCGATGAAATAGTCATCCTCTTCAAGAAAGAAATAACAGTATTAAAGGGAATTCAGGCACAAACGACGAATCGATTCAAGCGCTATCAATGTTTAAATTGTAAATAATCAATGGTGAAGATTGAATCGTACAATTTCCTGGAATTAAGGAGACACTGTCAGTGCTATTTTGGATAAATAGTACACAATATACAGAGGACGTTATTTGATGTTTGCACAAATATGGATAGACGACATTTTGGCTCTGACAAAGCGCAGATTACCATTTGATGGAGCAGGATATATGGTGGTATGACAAACATATTTTCAAAAAGGGATTTTGTTTTCTTGAAGAGATTTAATGACCGTTGTGGACGAAGGGTATAAATAGCTGGATTTTGAATTGAAGAAGCTCTCTGGCTCATTCTCGTCTATTGAAGTGATATTCAAACAACTACTGGAAATTTACATTGCAGAAATTGTTCTAAGTCCAATATCCTAATCTTGAAGAACACTTCACAGTTCAAGCCTTCACAGATATTACCTTCGAGATAAATCTTCTGGTTACCTTGTGTAATCGAGTTTTATCGTTAAAAACAGAAGATTTACAGTCTGAATAGCTTTGCATTCCATTGTATCATTCATTGTTGAGTCTGTAACAAACGAGTTACACAAAGCTGTTTGATATAAATTCTAAGTGTTGTATTCAGCAGTTACATCTGCTTGTTGTTGGGAGCTGCTAGGAGTTCATTTGGAGCGAGGCTCGGTGATTGGGTGTTTACAGAGGCTGTACTCATCAAATCTTCTAGTGGAACCTTCCTGAAAAATAAGAAGGGAAGACGTAGGATATTGATATCCGAACTTCAATAACAAATTCTCGACCCTATACTTTTACATTATCGCATTTATTTAAGATTTAACTATTCACTGATTGACTGGCTTATTTCCGCACATTTACTGTTAGCCAAGAAATCAGCATTAAAACTGAGATATCTTAAATCTGGTAACTCGGATTTAAGTTAATCAAGGCGCTTGTAAAACTGTTTTAAAAAGGTTTTGAAAAATTTAAAATACTAGGAGTTCATTCAACCCCCCCTTCTGAACTCCTACAGCTGTTTTTCGAACCATATTGATCCTAATTGGTATCAGAGCTTGCGCATATCAGTTATTGAACAGTTGTTGTTTGTGCTTTATTATATTCAAATATGTCTACTTCTCACAACAAAATTCCTATGTTTTCCAAGGAGGACTATGATGACTGGAAGATTCGTATGCAAGCACATATGGCTGCTCAGGACGATGATATGTGGTCGGTCATCACAGAAGGGCCGATGAGAATTATGAAGCCCAACTTGGCCTTTGCTATATCTAATGGCGAGCCCCAGTATCTAGAAAAGAGCACACATGAGTACTCCAACGAGGACAAAAAGAAAGCGAATCTGGATAACGTGGCCAGGGACATTCTTTATAAGACGCTGGACAAAAACATGTTCAACAAGATTAAAACCTGCGCCACAGCAAAGGAGATATGGGAGAAGCTGACACAAATTTGTGAAGGCAATGACGAAATGAATGAAAACAAGCTGACAGTGGCTCAACAGAAATATGAGTCAATGAAGATGAAAGACGGAGAAACAATGACGGAGTTTGATGAGCGATTCAGCACCGTGGTGATTGAGTTGACTAGCTTGGGAAAAGAGTATAGCAACCGTGAGTTGGCATTGAAAGTGATGAGAGCGTTGCCCAGGGAATGGGACGTGAAGACGATGGCCATGCGAGAATCTAAAGATCTAAACAAGCTGGAACTGCATGACCTCTTCGCGAATCTAAAAGCTTATGAGTTCGAGTTGGAAACTAGAGCAGAAGCTGGATCCTCAGCATCCCAGCCGACCAAAGCGTTAGCTGCTACAACATCTGAATAGTGCTCTCCAAGCACCAGCAAGACAGCTGATCAACTCAGCAACGACGCAATGTCCCTCTTCGTTAAGAAGTTTGGGAAATACTTGAGAAGATCCTACAACCCTTCTACTCCTTATAATAATGTCCATAAAATGATAAATTTACAACTGATATGAACTGTTTTAATTGTGGACGTCCATGGAACTTTGCAGCTGACTGCAACAGGCCAAAGAAGGAGGATAGATACAAAAGAGATGAGAAGACAGATGATAGAAACAAATAAAGATCAAAAGACAGGAGGATGAGGACAAGAGCTGATAAGAGGCCCAGCCGTAAGAATGATCTCAAAGTACTAGTTGCTGAGGAAAGAAACAAGAACTGGGCTGACACTTATTCAGATTCATCATCCAGCAGCTCTTCATCCAGCGATTGTGACCAGGAGGAAGTTCACTGTCACATGGCTGATTAAACATCTGACGAAGAGGTATTCGATTTCTCTAATGTTGAATTTACATGAGAGGATCTAATCAGTGCACTAAATGATATGGTCCAAGAGTACCGTAAGCTTTCTCACACATTCGAGGAAGTTAAGGCTGAAAACATTGATTTGAAAAATAGTTCAGTTGAACCAAGTATTGTTCAACTTGGTGAAGCTGACGGTTTAATAATCGAGTTGAGTAAGCTGAAGGCTGAGAATGAATTGTTGAAATCAAAGTCCTGCGAGCTCGAGTCTGAAATTGAAAAATTAAACTTACGATAATGAGCTCCTAGGACCAGTCTTACGTATCTCTCTAGTACAAGTCTGTGTGAGATTCAGTAAGCCCTGAGACAACCCAGAAAGCAATTGATCATAATCATAATATGATCAACTTTGTAAGCCGACATCCCAGCCGACCAAAGCGTTAGCTGCTACAACATTTGAACAGTGCTCTCCAAGCACCAGCAAGACAGCTGATCAACTCAGCAACGACGCAATGTCCCTCTTCGTTAAGAAGTTTGGGAAATACTTGAGAAGATCCTACAACCCTTCTACTCCTTATAATAATGTCCATAAAAATGATAAATTTACAACTGATATGAACTGTTTTAATTGTGGACGTCCAGGGCACTTTGCAGCTGACTGCAACAGGCCAAAGAAGGAGGATAGATACAAAAGAGATGAGAAGACAGATGATAGAAACAAATAAAGATCAAAAGACATGAGGATGAGGACAAGAGCTGATAAGAGGCCCAGCCGTAAGAATGATCGCAAAGTACTAGTTGCTGAGGAAAGCAACAAGAACTGGGCTGACACTTATTCAAATTCATCATCCAGCATCTCTTCATCCAGCGATAGTGACCAAGAGGAAGTTCACTGTCTCATGGCTGAATAAACATCTGATGAAGAGGTATTTGATTTCTCTAATGTTGAATTTACATGAGAGGATCTAATCAGTGCACTAAATGATATGGTCCAAGAGTACCGTAAGCTTTCTCACACATTCGAGGAAGTTAAGGCTGAAAACATTGATTTGAAAAATAGTTCAGTTGAACCAAGTATTGTTCAACTTGGTGAAGCTGACAGTTTAATAATCGAGTTGAGTAAGCTGAGGGCTGAGAATGAATTGTTGAAATCAAAGTCCTGCGAGCTCGAGTCTGAAATTGAAAAATTAAATTCGATAATGAGCTCCTGGACCAGTCTTCTATCTCTCTAGACAAGCTGTGTGAGATTCAGAAGCCAGCGAATGATAGAACTGGCTTAGGTTTCAATACTGGTGAAAGCAGCTCTAGAGAGACTTGTACTCAATCAAATTTAGCACATGACAAGTTCAAAAAGATGAGCTTTGTCAACGCTAGTGTGATACATGATCCATGCGAGTCGGTACGGTATGATGACCAGATCTCGGAGCTATTGAATAAGAAAGGAAAAGCTGGTATTGGCTATGACAGACCCGAGAGTCCTAAGTCTGGTTGGCTAAAGAACAGACTTGACAAGTAAAAGGCAAAAGCTGGATCCAAGTCGTTTGTTCAGAGCCAACAAATACGTGGCTCTAAGAATGTTAAGTCTGAATGGAGAAAGGTTCGGCCCCGTAGAGATCTGAATGGTCAAAATATCAAACCAAATCTCAACAGATCTCACAATAATTCTGCACAGACCCTTATGGACTATCATACTGGGAAAAATGTGAAGATAATTCAAGTATGGGTCCTGAAAGGGGTAATCCTATCTGGACCCAAGTAAAATTGGGCACCAAAATCTGTTTTTATGATTGCAGGACCACAGGTACAAAGCTGAAGAAGATTCTATCATATGGTACCTGGACAGCGGCTGTGCAAGACATATGACAGGAAACCCAAAGCTGCTAACAGATGTGACACCTCGCAGAGGAGCAAAGATAGTCTTTGGTGACAATGCTCACGGTAACACTGTGGGTAAGGGTAAGCTTATCCACGGTAACATTTCAATATCTGATGTTTTAGTTGTTGATAGCTTGCGCTGTAATGATAGCTTGCGCTATAATTTAATTAGCATAAGTCAGCTATGTGACAAAGGTTAATAGTTAACTTTCAACAGCACACATGCACAGTTCAGAGTCCAGAAGAACTGACTGTATTGGTAGGTAAAAGATCGGGGAATACCTACATTATCAATTGGTCAGAACCCATGGGATCTGAAAAAATTTTCTTAGCAGCCAACTCTTCCAAGAGCTGGTTGTGGCATCAGCGAATGAACCATCTAAACTTTAAAACGCTTGCCCATTTGAGTCAGCATGAACTAGTTTCTGGTATGCCCAAAATCAATTTTTCTAAAGACAAGATCTGTGCCGCATGTCAGCTTGGTAAACAAATTCGTTCTACTTTTAAAAAGAAAGGTGGTAAACGTTCTTCCCGAAGCTTAGAGCTTTTACATATGGATCTTTTTGGTCCTATTCCCGTAACTAGCTTAGGGGGAACGAACTACACCCTAGTTATTGTTGATGATTTTACAAAATTCACTTGGGTGATTTTTTTAAAAGCAAAATCTGATACTGCAGACCAACTCATTCTTCTTTTGAAACGTTTACAAAATGACATATCTTGTACAGTCAACAGAATAAGAAGTGATCGTGGTACTGAGTTTTTAAATAAAAAATTATCTTCTTATCTGGATGACATAGGGATAAAGCATGAGCTTTCTACAGCTAGAACTCCTCAACAGAACGGGCTGGTTGAGAGGAAAGATCTATGATTGCTTATTCTGGTATTTCACAAAAATTCTGGGCAGAAGCGTTAATACAGCTTGCTATACTCAAAACAGATCTATGATTAATAGGATGCATGATAAAACCCCATATGAGATCTGGCATGGTAAGAAACCTGATATATCTTATTTCAGGGTGTTTGGGTGCAGATGTTTTATTCATAATAATGGTAAGAAGCACCTAACAGCTTTCGATGCAAGATCTGATGCAGGTATCTTCCTAGACTATTCAGCAGTGAGCAAGGCTTATCGATTATTCAACAATAGAAGTCTAACTGTTGAAGAGTCAGCACACGTTGTATTTGATGAAACAAGCTTTAGATCCAACTCAACTGCGAGTCTTAACGACTTATGTACACGTCTAGAATCTTCCAGCATTGATGACTCAGATGATGACATGGCTCAACAAAGACATTCAGCAGAGATGGAACCAGCACTGGACATACCGCATAACAATGCTCAACAAGATCTGACAGGTAATCCAGTAGTCATCGATTTGACTAACGTTGACTCTACACAGGATCAGGTCTCTACAAGTGTACCAACTGATGGAGCTGAAGCAACCAACATTCAACCAGATGTTGCTCAGACAGATGTTGCGCAAGCAGATTCTACTGTTCATAGACCAACATCTGAAGTACCAGGCGTGAGCACTTCATATCAAGTGGTATCCAGACCAACAACTGATACAAGAGCTGGTCCTAGCTCACATCTGGAACAACCATTACAACAGCTGGAATCTGATTCTCAAGCTGACAACGATAAAAATCAATGGGTATCAGCTGATCCAGATTTTTCTATCCAGCCAGACATTCAAATGCGACAAGGAGCAAACCCAATTGGATCTGATCTCCGGTGGAATAGAAATCATCCACCCAAAGCAGGTCATAGGTAACATCGAATCTCCTGTTCGCACACGAAGCCAGCTATTGCATGATCATTTTGATTCAGCTTTCATCTCACATATAGAACCTAAACAAATAGATGAAGCCTTAGCAGACCCAAGTTGGGTATAAGCTATGCAGGAGGAATTAAATCAGTTTAAGAGAAATAACGTATGGAAACTTGTACCTAGACCTTCAAATCATTCAATTATAGGAACACGATGGGTCATTAGGAACAAACTGAATGAAGATGGAATAGTAACGAGAAATAAAGCTAGACTGGTAGCTCAGGGATTTAGGCAAATGGAAGGAATAGATTTTATGAAACCTTTGCCCCTGTAGCTAGATTAGAAGCTATACGCATGTTCCTTGCATATGCAGCATTCAAAGATTTAAAGTATTTCAAATGGATGTTAAGAGTGCATTTCTTAATGGCATTCTAACAGAGGAAGTGTATGTTGCACAACCTCCTGGCTTCGTAGATCATACATATCCAAATCACGTTTATAAATTGGATAAAGCTCTGTATGGGTTGAAGCAAGCACCCAGAACTTGGTATGATACACTGTCCAAATTTTTAATCGAGCATGATTTCACAATAGGCACAGTGGATAAGACTTTATTCAAATTTGTTAAAGCTAATCATGTCTTATTTGTACAAATCTGTTGATGATATTATTTTTGGGTCAACTAACCCCAAATTGTGTCAAAAGTTCTCTAAGCTGATGCAGGACAAATTTGAGATGAGCATGATGGGCGAGCTAGCATTCTTTCTGGGCTTACAAGTTCGACAGCTGGAAAATGGAATTTTCATTAACCAAGCTAAGTATACGAAAGAAATGCTGAAGAAATTTGGCATGGATAACTGTTCAGCAGCTGCGACCCCAATGAGCTCTTCAATCAAATTGGATAAAGACGAAGCTGGATCTGCCATTGAGGTATCTCTTTATCGCGGTATAATTGGCTCCATGCTATACTTAACAGCTAGCAGACCAGACATCATGTTTGCTGTCTGTATGTGTGCTAGATTTCAAGCAGAGCCTAAAAAATCACATTACATAGCTGTGAAAAGAATTTTGAAATATTTAAAAGGAACTTCCAACGTGGGTCTTTGGTATCCCAAAGACTCAGGCTTTCAACTAATCGGTTATAGTAATGCAGACTACGCAGGATGTCGAATTGATCGCAGGAGCACAAGTGGAACTTGTCAATTCTTGGGAGATTGCTTGATTTCCTGGTTCAGTAGAAGAAAACATCTATTGCAACGTCCACAGCTGAAGCAGAGTACTTAGCAGCAGGAAGCTGTTGTGCTCAGATCTTATGGATACAACACCAGCTTAAGGACTATGGCATTGATGCTTCTGAAGCGCCTATTCTCTGCGACAACACCAGTGCTATTGCTATCACTCAAAAACCTGTGCTGCATTCAAGAACAAAGCATATAGACATCATGCATCACTTTATAAGGGACCACGTACTAAAGAAAGACGTCAGGCTGGAGTATGTGTCGACTGAGCAGCAAGTTGCTGACATCTTCACAAAGCCTCAACCAGACGCTAAGTTTTATTATTTTAGAAACATATTAGGTCTCCTAGAACTGCCTTGAATTGTCTGTGCGCTAACAATTTTCAGGTTGACAGATTTTTCTTAACTCAGATGCGAGTCTTTTGTTCAGGGGGAACGTAAAGACCTTCAGCTGAGGCAAGCAGATTGCGTTGGGAGGATCTTAATCGTAGGGGAACCATGATCTGAATTGTTAAGTGCTACGTCAGCCGAATATGTGGGATCTGGATACTGTCAGGCCCCGTGATAATCTCACAAGATGACAACACAATTAAGCACATAATCACGGAAGCGTAAAATAGGGCTTAACATTTTTTCGAAATCATTTGGGCCTGAACTTAAAACGTCATTCAAAATATTCATAATAAAAATAAGATTTAACTCAATCTCAATCAAAACAGGTAACAACAATACTCAATTCAAATACAGATCCCCAAAATATATATGACACGGGGCATCCCCCGGGTTCGATACATAAATAAAATAAACTGGGACTCAAGGGAACGGGGATCGACCAGCTGAACCTCCACTCTGTCCAGCTTGGTTACCTGAAAATCCTGCAAATGGGTAACGCAGACCCAAACAACACAAAAGCAGGAAACAAATACGAGATCAAGCCTCAGTACGAAGAGCCATCAAAACATCTAATCATGCACATGCTATAAATCAATGCTATGGAATGCATGAGAGCTATCAAGGATTGGATAGCTAGACCAGTGTGCTCTGTGATAGACACTCGAATCCGGTAGTCACCACTCCGATGATAGCATTGGACTTTTTAGGCACAACTCATCAGTCGGCCAGTCACAACGTGGCTTTCAATCAGGTCATCAATCAATCTGTCGATCAGGCTCAAGATGTATGCATGTATGCCAAGAATTCATATCAAAATCCTACATGCATTAAATACGAAAAACAGAGCATAGAACAAATCAAACATTCAGCAACTATCTCACGTAATTCACATCATCAATCAGCATATTTCATAACCTGAAATATACGCATGCTCAAGCATCAAAGCTGTCCCGAGTTGCTCCAATTCGTACCTTTAAGCCTCACATACCTCAACAGATTTATACCAAGGCACGGAAATTCCTTCCTGCACAATTCTGCCCTTCGCTGGTCACGTCCAACCACAACGAAGTTCCTCGAAGCTGAAATCGAAAAGCTGAAACTAGCAGAAGAACTATCGGATCTCAAAACACGAAGAACACAGCAACTTCGTGATCCTCTCCAAGGTCGCTCTGCAGCTTCAAATGGATAGCAATCGAAAGAACAAGTCACCAGGATTCCAGCGCCACCAAAATCGCTCAAAACAACGGCGGAGAACGGCGGCAATCGACGGAAAGGAGTCACGATGAACAGTAGCTCAAACGAGGGTTGGAAGTTGGAGATAGGAAATATCGGGTTCAGAATAATTCTAAGTGTCGATCAACACTTATCTATATATCTCTCAAATCCAACAGCTGATGTTCTCAATTATCCAGATGTTGCTACAGTAGGTAGCTTACGACTGGTATTCACGTCTTCTACAACAAATCCAGCCGCAACAACCAGTCGCAACATAATACCAAAGCAATACCAAAACGACATCGTAGCAACTAATCCAAACGATGTCGCATCTCTCCAGCAGCTGGTGACAAATACGTTCGCAACAACTACCAGTCGTAATGCGTTAAATTACCCAGACGCAAGCAAAACCAAAAGCTGGTAACAGATTCCTTTCAAAAACCACTAGCGACTGGTTACGCGAAACAATTCAAAACGACGACGTATAGGACACGTCATCTTTTCTGTCAACAGCTGGTTAAACAAACCAGCGACTGGATAAAAAATGCAACAGAACCCTCACGGCTGGTACCAGACGCAATACCCAAAACGCTGCGTTTCAACTTATCAAAACGATGTCGCTTCATCATCAGCGACTGGTTCTTCAAACCAACAGCTGGTCACTCAGCTGGAACAATTCTTCGAAATCGCAACTGCTGATACAAATTTCACAGCTGTGAGCTACAGTACCGTTGACTTGCGTTGACGTCTGAAATGCGCTACGTCTGGTTTCTAACACTTAGAGAAATTAGACAACCCAAAAACCTGTGACTAATCCTACGAAACAGATTAATCACTATTCGAATTTCTCAATTCTCACACTCTCCCCACCTTAAGAGATTTTGTCCTCGAAATCAATGGTAAACTCAGGGAAGAATTCAATCAATTCATTCCAACAACAGTATACAAAACAACAATTCATCTGATACAAACCCAAGAGTTCAAGATAACTGGGTAATCAACAAACAACAACTAGGGAAAACACAACCAGAAATCGAAATCTAATACACATCTACTCAAATAGATGCGGCCACTCGCGCTGCATCTTATTTTCCGATTCCCAAGTTGCTTCTTCTCTGTCATGCTTGCTCCATTGGACCATCACCAACGGAACTACTTTGTTCCTCAACTGCTTCTCCTTCCTACCCAGAATCTGCATTGATATTCAACATAACTCAAGGCAGATACCAGCTCAACTTCATCGGTTCTCAACACATGGGACGGATCTGGCTCATATTTTCTCAACATGGACACATGAAAAACGTCATGTATCGCTGCTAACTCATCAGGCAGCCTCAATCAATAAGCCAATTG
>KV015032.1:7209-26546 GCA_001598015.1 Dorcoceras hygrometricum | reverse complement strand
TTAAAGAATGCCATATGAGTAAATGCGAATATCATATATATAAAGATTGTTTCATACAAGAGTCTATAAACCCACACGCCACAAGTTGGCTAGTTGGGCATCTACTCTAACATTCTTATGAACTTGAACATAGCGACTGGTGAAAAGGTTTCATCGTAGTCAATACCTTGTTTTTTAATGTAACCTTTTGCCTCCAATCACACCTTGAATATAAATACCATACCATCAGAACAATGTTTCTCTTGTAGATACATTTACATCCTATTGGAGCAATTCCTTCAGAGGATTTACTAGGAATCAAACTTGGTTCCTATGCATGGAGTCTATCTCATACAACTTTGCTTCAATCCATAACAAATAATCGACATCAGAATAGCTTCCTTGAAGTTTCTTGGATTGCATCCAATGTTAGGATCATTTGATCCTCCTCAAGCATGAAGCCATATCGGGCGGGAGGTCTAGGGATCCTTTCGGATCTCCCAGGAGTGTGTCCGTCAATGGTTTGTTCTTGAGGTGTGGGAGGTACAATACACGCTTTGGGTTGATCATGAATATTTTTGAGTTCTATCATCTTGTCTTTTCTATCCAATAGAAACTTCTTCTCCAAGAAGTAGCATTTCTTGAGACAAAAAATTTTGTCTCCGCTGGATGATAGAAGTATTATCCAGTAGAGTTCTTTGGATACCCCACGAAATATTATAAGATGGAACGACTATCCAGCTTATCTCCTATAGTATGCTTCACGTAAGCAGGACATCCCATATTCATAAGTATGAATACTTTGGTGATTTGCCGATCCTTATATCATATGGAGTCTTATCTACTGCTTTGGTGTGGACATTTTTCAACGACATTACCATTGTTTCAAGGGCATAGCACCAAAAAGAGGGTGGAAGCTCAGTTAAACTCATCATAGACCGAACCATATCCATCAGGGTTCGATTACAACGCTCCGCTACACCATTAAGTTGTGTGTCCTGGAGGTTTCAGCTGAGAGAGAATCCCGTTCTCTTTTAGATAATCCAAAAATCATTGCTTAAGTATTCTCCACCTCGATCAGATCGAAGTGCTTTAACACTTTTGCCCAGTTTTTTTTCTACTTCACTCTTGAATTCATTGAAACGTACAAAGAACTTATATTATGTTTCATTAAATATGAATACCAATACCTAAAGTAATCATTGGTAAACTTACTAAATTAGGTTTCCCATATTTAGTACTGATACTTAGTGGGCCGCACACGTATGTATGGATCAAATTCAACAATCCATGTGCACGCTCAACTTGTCTCTAAATGACGTTTTAGTCATTTTCCCTTTTAGATGTGACTCATAAATAGGTAGAGAGATGATGTCTTACATTTCAACCATCCCTTCTCCCACTAACTTGTTCATCCTCAGTAGAGATATGTGACCTAGCCTAGCGTACCATAGTTGTGCGGGATTTTGATTATCGTGCTTCCTTTTAATTGTTGTTGTATGTGTCTTGATATTGTGAAAAGGAATTTCTTTTAATTTTAATTTACATATATTATATTGTTCACCAAATCCAATCAAACATTCATTCTTATAAATTCCAATTCTCATTAACAAAAATGCAAAAAAAAAACCATCTCTATCAATCATAGAAATAGAAATAATATTTTAAACAAAATGCGGCACAAATAAAACATCTCTTAAATAAAACTGAAAATAGTTTATCAAAAGCAAGAAAATATATCATTGCGCAGCCTAGCCTCAGTTGGGTCTCACCCTCCCTCAGCTTCCTGCTTCCATCATTACCTGTAGATCATTGAATATAAGAGATCCGCATCCGGTATCAAATACCCAAGAAGTAGTATTGAGAGACATGTTTATATCAATATATAAAATACATTTCACTGCTCATGGTTGCTCAAGGTAATAGTTGCAGTTCCTCTTCCAGTGCCCAGGCGTGTGGTGGTGGTGGAAAACGTCTTCAGACTTGCCCAGCTTGAAAGACTTTTCCTTAGGCTTCTTGCTGGTAGTGTTCCCTTTGGCTGTGGAAAGAATGTTTCTTTCCTTTGCCTTTGGACCACTTCTTTGCAGAGAAAGTCGAGCCCATTAAGAGAACATGTCTGTTATTTTTCATGGTTACCTCAAACACGGCCATCATGTTGATCAACTCCTCAAGAGTGGCCTCCAACTTGTTCATGTTGAAGTTAACCACAAAATTTTCGAACGTGAGAGGAAGATAGAGAAGCAACAAATCCACTGACAGCTCATGTGGAAGTGTAAGATCGAGGCCCACTAGCTTCTCAATGAGTCCAATCATCACAGACCGAAGTCCCATCTCGCATGCGGCTCGTCATGAGCTCCTTGGTAGTAGTGTACCTCTTAGCTCATAGGTTCTATCAGAACTGTTCTTTGAGGTGCTGGTGAATGTCAGCAGCATGAACAACATCCTCCAAACTCTTCTGTAGTTCGTTGTAATTATGCCAACATGTAGCACTTGGCTTCGAGATCATGGTCCCACCATATTTCTAGCTTGCTCAGCTCCTCAGGGCTGATTTCAGCAGGTTCTTCCTTTGAAGGGGACTTGTCTAGTACATATACTAGCTTCTTCGAGTCCAAAACAATCTTAAGGTTCCGCAATCAATCAAGGTGGTTCTTTCCATTAAGTTTGTTGTTTTCAAGAATTAATACAAGTGAATTACGCACATCCATTGTGAATATACTAAAATATAATCAGGCATACATTGATGGTATTCATAATAATTTACTAAGACATAAATTATGGAAATTTAGTTATGAATATCCTCCCACTAATTTAATAACTTCACCACACTCTATGAAATCAGGAAAGCCAGTTTCGTTAATGGGCGCACAGAGTCCAATCGAAAATCATGATCTTGAATAATATCAGCAAACCATGATCTCCAATGGTAGGGTCCAATTGCATCATATGCAACCCTCATATATTTACTTCATGTCCGGAATGGATACAATAATATGACGTTGATTGCTATCACTTGTCAAGATGACCAGTCAATTTTGAATCATAATAGACGATTATCATGAAGTCCGCAATAATATGAGCCAATGTCATGGTAGTTCCATCCAACTCGCATCAAGTGTCAATGGAGTACACAACTTTCTTACAGAGAGAGCCCCCAATAATATGTGTGAGACCCGAAAAGTTAAGAAAGATTAATTGTAGTTAATTAATCGGATTTTATGAAGATTCAGATTTGAGCGAGAAAATCTGGATGAGCTAGCTTTGAGTTGGTATGCTTGGAGAAGCTATCGGGTTTGTATAAGTCCTGGAATCAGTCTTGGATCGATTTAGATTTGTAGCGGGATCTGATCAGATGTGAGTGTTGGCCATCGCTGAGTGATCGCGTTCAGCAGTGGTGATGGAATCTGTTTTCGCTAGGCAGATGTGAGTACGCTAGCGTGTTTCTGTAGCGAGTAGCTAAACTACGTCGTTTGGATTAATTGGAACGACAGCGTTTCATTTAGCGAGCGAGATTTAGATTCGAGCAGCCTTAGTATTCAGATTCGACGGGATCTGAGTGGTTGCGATGCGACGCCGTTTGCTTCTTAGTGGTGGGAGTCAGATCTCAGTTGCTTGGTTTTCAGTTCGAGTAGCGAAGTGTTGTGTCCAGATGTGATAGTAGACTGTGTGCGACGTCGTTTGTTTAAGTCGAAATCTGTTATGGCGTAGAGTCAGATCTGATGTGAGATTCAGATCCGAGTGGGAAATCATCTTTGTACCTTAAGTTGTCGGTGGGATCTGTTCAGCGGACATGAACAGATTTGAGTTTATATAAGAGGACTTTGACCCTTTGTCCATTATTGCTTCCTGAGACTTAGAATATTTCCCGATAGCGAATCCTGTCGCAATACTAGCTACTGTTCATCGAACCTTATATTCGCCGATTTCCGACGGTTGAGAGCTCCGATTGAAGTAAGAGTGGTAGCACTAGACTCCTCTTGCTAAGACGCTTCGATTAGTACTGCTTTTGGAAGCTTGCGTGAAGCTGGACAGGTGTGCGAAGACTTCTCCCTTCTATAGTCTGTTAGCATAAGCGTCGGATTTCGTCTGCCGTTGAGGTAGCTTCTTGGGTAAGTGTTAAGATCCTACCTTGTGCTTTGCTTAGAGCCTTCTGTTGTGTTAGAAGGATAGGATAGATTTGGTTGAGCTCGTAGCTCCCAATTCGTAGCTTCTGTGCTAATTTCCCTGAGCTAGTATCTGTGTTTGGTTTAGCAGGTGTGAGATCTGTGTTTCTTGGGACTTCGTTGTTGTAATTATAACTCAGAAGAATTGAGTTACGGATGTGATCTTGTTTTACAGCTTTAGATTGAGCATGGGTGATTATGCTTGCTGCTGTGTATGCTTTGCTTCGTTGCATATGTTCTGTGTTGGACATTTTATTTGTTGCATACACGCATTTATCATATTGAGCTCAGATCTGTTGTAGCCGTGCCTTTTGTGCCTTGTTGTATTGATATGTGCATACCAGGATGCTTGTTTAGAGGCCGAGCGTGTAACTCCCGTCACCCTCATCTCCCTGCTGGGATATGTTAGCCACTATGAGCGGAGTGGGTAGCACCCACGCCTCATGAGTTGGGCAACAACAGGTTGAGCTGTGTTTGCATCTGGTGCCGTGTGTTTAGACGAGTGGGTAGCTCACATATACTCACACACCCCGTGGCCACCGTTAATCAGTTGTATCTGTTCTTGATCAGCTTTGAGATTTTGGCTCCCTGTCATTGGTTGTAGCCTTCCGTCTGTACTCAGCTGTTCATGCATAGCATTTGCATATTATATGTTGCTTTCCATTTGTTGTCTTTATATTGCTTTCCGTACTGGGGTTTGACCCAATGTCCCTCTGGGGCTGGTTTTGTTTGCCTGTTTATGTGTTTTCAGGTTACCTTGGTTACTCAGCTGGTCGTGGAGTTGACCCAGCTGGAGGTGCCCCAGGAGGTGGTTAGAGTGTCTCAGTTAGCGTATAGCATATATTTATAAGCACTGATAGCCGGGTAGTGCCCTGTGCTTTATTGTATTCCAGTTGTATTCTGTATGGCTTGTATCTGTTGAATGTTGTACGCTTGTAATGAGTTATTTTAAAAACCGAGATATTTTGAGTATTAATTATGTAATCTTTCAGTCAGGCCAAAAGCTAAAATTTTAACCACTATTTTATTGTTTCCGCTAGTGTTTGCGTGTTTTAACTCTGTATTTGTGCACGAGGCCTGACATTTTTTGTATCAGAGCCTAAGCTAGGATAAGCTCGATTTCTTTTGATCACACTTGAGTCTAGGCACAGTGTTGCTTGTTGCATGTGCATGACTATGTGATTTACATGTTCTATGATATATTTCTTGCTGTGTGATCTTACCCTCTTAGTACCTTTGTAGATGCCGCCTAGACGTTGGGTTAGAGGTAGAGGGCAGTGTCAGCAGGAATCCGAAGGTCAGAACTGTCACGCCCAAACCCAAGGGAGTCATCGGAATAGGAAAATTCGAAAAATAATAAAAATAGAAGGACCAAATGCGAATATGTAAACTGAAATGAAACTAACTGGCGCCAAAGGAACAATAAAAGAAAACAGATGTCAAACAAATCTCTATTCATAATGCAAATTTGCGAAGTTACAACTATCGGACTTTATATAAGTTCACAATTGTTGAAACAGATCTTAATACAGCTGACAAAAGATCCAAAACAACAAAAGCTAAGACTCTGCGGAAGACGCCGGCCTTTGACAAACACATTTCCCCCAATCCAAATCAACTTGCACCACCCGCCTGCTCCTGAGATGCCTCACCTGCATTGAGAAAACTAATGAGCCTAGGGCTCAACAAGTAAAACTTGAAATACAATTTACATAATGCAGGCGACTGAAACTGAAACTCGCTAATCAAAGACAATTCGAAGCTCGAATCTGAATTGCTTATGCTGGATGATTCATGATCTAGAGGCTCTCTGCTGGTCCTTGTGCATGAAGCATGTTAACTACTTATCAGTAATTCTCTATGAAGGGATTACAATATTTCCATAATCCTGTCCCTTCCATGAAGGGATTATGGTCCCACTGTAATCCTGTCCCTTCACAATGACCGGGTCCTCGAATTCTGAAGTCTGAACTTTACTTCTTCCTGGAATAGCTTTATACTAGGTCTTGATCGAAAGTCGATTACTGAAATCTGATAGATTCAATGCCATGAAACTCATTTTATTTTAAAAGCGCTACTGAGTGTACAGTTATACTTGGGGTTGAGTACCAGCTCTAAGGGAATGAACTCGGGAGTGCTAAAAACAGAAGACGCTAAGAAGCAGATGTCACTCAGGAAAAAAGTTGTTGGTACAATTCAGACGTTGGTAGGAGTCAGTTGTAAGGCAAATAAATCAGGCGTTTGTCTAAAACCAGACGCAAGAAAATCGCTAATCGTAAGTGAAACCAGACGGGACTCGGGAATGGTTATAATACATAAAACGATGTCGTTTGCACAACAACCAGATGTCAACCAAATTAGGTTGGTCAACGCAAATGCTAACAACCAACTGCTGATCATAGAACAGTGCAACGACTGAACACCATGATAAAACACAACTGCTGGTTATGAATAGTGCGACAGCTGGACACAACGAATGGAATGCAACTACTGGTTATGAACAGTGCGACTGGTGATCCTAACAATAGAATGCGACTGCTAGAAGGGAACAGTGCAACTGCTGATCTTAACAATAGAATGCGACTGCTGGAAGGGAACAGTGCAACTGCTGATCTTAACAATAGAATGTGACTGATGGAAGGGAACAGTGCAACTGCTGATCTTAACAATAGAATGCGACTGCTGGAAGGGAACAATGCAACTGCTGATTGACACTAACCATGCTTCGACTTAGACAGAATCTAAACAAACTAACTTCACCTATCAAATCAGGACTTGCTCCTGATCGAACCAGCGTTGTTTATTCGTTCAGATTCAATGTCCAAAGTCTTCATGGTATTTCAGAAAACAAGAACTTCTCTGGAATCTGTACAACTCAGTATATTTTAAAGTATATCATTTCTGGTTAACTTTCTGGTGAGTTTCATCAAAATTAAAGTATCAAGCAGTGAATCCATGGCTCAACTCAACATTACATGAACTATACTGGAACTTGAACAGGCAAGCGTACACAGAAAACAACGAAGCATTAAATGTTTTCTCAATACAGCAAGAATTAGAACTTGCCTGAAACGAAGATCTCAACGCACAGATGATCACGACGGTAAGTCTCCACAAGCACACAGAAGAACTGCTTATCTTTAGAGGAACTAAAAGTTTTAAGTGCAACCAAAATGAACCCAGAAACTTACGTAAATCAGTTTATACAAGGGGGAATGATTAAGTAGTAGGTAAAAACACTTGAGTAGGCATGGCTGTCGTGCCAACTCCTGTCGTTCTTTCAAAAGATTTATAAAAACTCCCCACTACTATTTTGATTTGTAAATTTGGTGCAACACTTTAACAGAGCTCCCTTTTAAAAGATCTCATTTTATTTTCGAAAGGAACAAGTCTGGATTCTAACAGATTTGTGCTTGGGCGATCCTTCCGAAACCTCATGCAGTTGCTAAAATCTGAAAAAGAAAAGGAAATCATATTTATACTGAAATCTGAATGCTTAAACTCGAAACAACCCTTGGAAAAAAAGGCTAATCAATTTGTGGTTCTTTGGGATTTTGGGGCGTTACAAGAAAGATGAGGATCAACGTAGTATTCCTAGTCGTAGACGTACCAGACAGGTCGAGGATGAGGTAGATGAGCTGGAAGCCCATGTGGACGACATGGAACTTGTGATGGCGAGGTTTCAGCGGATGAATCCTAAGACGTTTAATGGTGATGAGCCTAATTCCGATGCGGAGTCCTGGTTGAAGCGTATTACCGGGTTGTTTGATCGTGTCAGGTATGACGACGAGCGTAGGTTAAGTCTAGCTACATTTCAGTTGAGGAGGAATGCGGAGCATTGGTGGAGAGGTGCTTCGAGGACTCTTGAGGAGACTAGAGTATGGATCTCGTGGAACAGCTTTTGTATTGCCTTTCGTCAGGAGTACGTTCCGGAATCCTTTGTGAATGCTAGGGAGCATGAGTTTGATAACCTAGTGCAGGGAACTCTGTCTGTGGGAGAGTATGCCTGGATATTTTCTTCTCTTCTTGCGTATGTTCCGCATGTTTCTGGCCGAGAGAAGGCGAAGAGGAACAAGTTCTTGGAAGGGTTGAATGAAGAGTTGTATTCGTTGGTGCTGGCGAGTTCACCCACTAGCTATGCAGAAGCGGTGGACAGGGCTATTGACATTGAGGAAGGACTGCAGAACCGTAGGTATCGTGTTAGGCCGCAGGTGGTGCAGGGCAACCGTCCCATGGTTTTGGGGGTGCAACCTTATCAGTCTGTGCAGTCGTCTCAGCCACCCCAGCAGCAAGTACCCCGGCAGTCTAGACACCATAGGTTTAGACCTCGTGGTCGTCAGTTCAAGAAGAAGTCTGGCTCTAGTTCTTCTGGCTCGGGTAGTTCTAGCAGTGGCAGTAGTTCCAAGGTCGAGTATTGTGGCCAGTGTGGAGGAAGGCATCCTACAGCGCAGTGTGTAGGTGTCAGGGTTCGTGTAATGTCTACAGACAGTATGGGCACTGTGAGGAATCAGATTTAGATTAGTTGTTAATTTGGTTGATTTGGAATTAGCTCTTGAATTTTGAGGATTTTTCGTTGTTGAAATTCTCTAAGTATTAGAAAGCAGACGTAGCGAATTTTGGTAAAGTCTGTCAGCAGCAAGTTCCTGTAGCGAAAGTCAACGTGGGTCAACGTTACTGTAGCTGTCGTCTGGTGGATTTTGAATCAGTAGAGATGACGTAGGCGTGACTTGTTGTTATCTGCTGGCAGTAGTTGTGCTTAGAATGGTTGTTGCTGGCAGCAGGTGCACAAATGAGAGAATGATGAGAAGCGATGTCGTTTGAATAAGTTGAAACGCTGCGTTTTGATTATTGCGATTGGGTGACCAGCTGTTGGCAGCAATGCTTATGTAACCATTACGGCGTTGTTTAGATTAGTTGACGCGTTGTCTTTTTGTGTAATTTCGCGAGATTAGTCGCTGATGGGTTTTTGAAGAGATCTGTTACCAGCTTTTGGTTGTTTCGCAAGAGATATCTGTTGTCAGCTGGTGAAGCTCTACGACGTCGTTTGAGTTAGTTGGAATGGTGTCGTTTTGATGTTCCTTTGAGAATGTATAGACTGGTGGTTGCTGCTGGTTTTATCGAAAGAAAGAGATGGTATCTGCTGTAATATATATTTCTTATCTTCTTATCCAAACCCTCGTTAGCTACTGTTCACCGTGACTTATATTCCATCGATTGGCCGTTCTCCGCAGATGATTAGAGTGATTTTGGTGGCGCTGGATTCGTTGTGAGTTGCTCTTTCGATTGCTACCCATTTGAAGCCCTGAATCAACGTTGGAGAAGAAGTGCGAAGTTGCCGTGTCCTCGTACAGAGAAATTCATTGGTTCTTCTGCTGGTTTGATTTTCTTTGTGAGCATTTCTTGTTGTTTCTAGCTTTGGTAGACTTGTAGAACTAGAGCAAGGTTCTGACCGTAGGCTATGATGCTTAGAAGTTTAGATTTGAATTTGAATTAAGCTTATATGTGAGGCCCTGTGACAGATTTGAGTTCGCAGGAGGTATCTGCTGGGGTTTTCGAAAGCAGGAAGAGGCTGAGTTGCTTCAGTGGTTGTACCGTGCCTTTGCACGAATTTGTTGAGGTAGAATTCAGTCATTGAAGGTACGATTGAGCGTGATTTAACAGCTTCGAGCATAACTTGCGAGTATCTGAGTCTTTAGTCTGGCTTACGTGAATTCTGTGAATTATGTGAACTGCCTGAATTACTGAATTGTATGCGCTGTTTACATATTTTATGCATGTAGAAATCAGATATGAATTTCTTGGCATTCATGTATACATATTGAGCCAGATTGATCGATTGATGACCCGAGATTAGAGCCACGTTGTGACTGGGCGACTGATTTGTTTGCCTGAATAGTCCAATTCTATCATCGGAGTGGTGAGCGACTGACTTGTCGTTTCGGAATACCACCGAGCTGTGATGGCTTTCAGACCAGAATATCACGGACCGATGATTTCTACCGGCTGACTTGCTGTGCGTGGTATAGAGGCTCCACTGATTTGATTTACCAGTTGACTTACTGGTCTTGATATCCGATTTCCTTTGTAGCCTCATGCGTCTCATGACTTTTGATACTGCATGTTTATGAGTTGCTGTTTATTTAGAGCTCTTCGTACTGAGGCTTGACCTCGTTTCTTTTTTCTTGCTTTTGTGTTGTTTGGGTCTGCGTTACCCATTTGCAGAATCTTCAGGTAACCAAGCTGGACAGAGTGGAGGTTCAGCTGGTCGATCCCCGTTCTCTTGAGTCCCAGTTATATATTTATGTATTGAACCGGGGGATGCCCCGTGTTACTATATATTGGGGATCTGTATTTGAATTGAGATTTATTGTTGTTATCTGATTTGTATGAGTTTGAGTCAACTCATATTTTGATTATGAATATTTTGAATGTATGATTTTATGTTCAGGCCTAAAGTATTTCGAAAATTTTTAAGCCCGATTTTTACGTTTCCGTGATTATGTGCTTAATTGTGCTATTATCTTGAGTAATTAGCACGAGGCCTGACATTTTTGGTATCAGAGCTTAAACAGGGATAAGCTCGATTTCCTTTGATCACACTCGAGTCTAGGCACAGAGTTTTGATTTGATTTTTGATTGACTCTGTGACTTATGTGATCTACTGTCTGTCTGGTTGTTATATCTGCTTTGAGATCTTACCTCTAGACTTGTTTAGATGCCGCCGAGAAGAGGAAGAGGTAGGATGACTAGACTTACTGAGGAGGAGTCTAGGACAGGTAGTGATGATGACTTTCAGCAGGTTGAGAACGTTACTAGGCAGATAGGTGAGATGGAACTGGTCTTAGCACGATTTCAGCGTACGAACCCTCCGATTTTTCTTCTACCGAGGGTGGTGCTTCGGCCGAGGCTTGGCTAGTTCAGATGGAGGAGTTGTTCGATACTCTGGAGTACGCTCCCGAGAAGAGATTAAAGCTGGCAGTGCTGCAGCTGAGAGATGTTGCGCAGCACTGGTGGAGGGGTACTTCTTGTATCCTTCGTGATAGTGGGGCTGTAATCACCTGGGAGAGCTTCTATGAGGAGTCGAGAAGAGATTAAAGCTGGCAGTGCTGCAGCTGAGAGATGTTGCGCAGCACTGGTGGAGGGGTACTTCTTGTATCCTTCGTGATAGTGGGGCTGTAATCACCTGGGAGAGCTTCTATGAGGAGTTCAGACAGGAGTATACCCCGGATTCCTACTACAACAGCCGGGAGCGAGAGTTTGACAACTTGAGGCAGGGAAACCTACGAGTGGCTGAGTATGCCCGACAGTTTTCTGCACTTTTGATGTATGTACCACATGTTGCCAACCAGGAGAGAACGAAGAGGAACAAGTTTCTGAAGGGCTTGAGGCTTGATTTGTACCGGATGGTTTTGTCTGGTTCGCCTGTGACCTATATTGAAGCAGTGAACCGAGCAGTGGACATTGAGGAGAGTCTGTTGCAGGTGGATGCTCCGACTCAGCCGACTACTGGACGCACCTATCAGCCTGTGCAGCGTCGCAATCTTTTTATTCTCCTCAGGGGTCGCAGCAGCAGCAGCAATCGAGTCGCCAACAGTTTAGGCCTCAGGGAAAGCAATTCAAGAAGAAGGGAAACTCTCTGGTTCCGTGAGCTCTGGTTCTGGAAGTGGTTCGGGTAGTGGTTCTAGTGGAGGATTTTGTGGACAGTGCGGAGGTAGGCATCCGACTTCGCAGTGTCGTGGTGTTCAGGGAACTTGCAATAACTGTGGACAGCCTGGACATTTTCGGAGAGCATGTCCATTGTTGAGGGGACAGACTTCGGTTTCTTCACAGCAGGGTTCGGCTGGTGGTTCTTCGCAGAGACCGCAGTTTCCTGTTCCGACTCAACGATCTGGATTTCAGCCTAGTGGACCGTCTAGGTTTGGAGCACCTCAGAGACCTCAGTTCCAAATTCCCCAGCAGGCTCAGGAGAACGCTTTGACTAGAGAGCAGGCTGAGGAGACGCCTGGCATGGTGATTGGAGGTACATGCTTTATTTTCGATTTTCCTGCAAAAGTTTTATTTGACACAGGTGCATCACACTCTTTTATTTCTGAGATGTTTGTATTTGAGCATGGGTTGAGTTCTTCCCCATTCTGTGATGTTGTTTCCGTGTCTACCCCTGCTGGTGTGAGTCTATGGTCTCGTGAAGTGGTGTTGGATTGTGTTCTTCGATTCAATGAACATGTGTTGGTGTCCAATCTGATTTTTTTGGGAATTAGAGATTTCGATTGCATCTTGGGGATGGATGTGTTATCTAGCTGTAAGGCTACAATCGATTGTTTTCATGGTGTGGTGAGGTTTCGCCCTGACTCGGGTGAGAAGTGGGAGTTCTACGGTGCTGATTCACGCTCGAAGATTCCACTAGTTTCTGCCATGGAGATGTTTATGGATAATGCTGGATTCATGATTTACACGCTTGATAGTTCCCAGGAGCCTCGATTGGAGTTGAGCGATATTCCGATCGTCCGAGAGTTTCTTGATGTGTTCCCGGATGGGATTCCTGGATTCCCTCCACGACGTGAGATCGATTTCAGCATCGAGTTGGTGCCCGGTACCGCCCCGATTTCTAGAGCTTCGTATCGGTTGGTGCCCGCAGAGTTGAAAGAGCTGAAGGATTAGTTGAGAGATCTCTTGGAGAAAAGCTTCATCAGACCGAGTATGTCACCTTGGGGAGCTCCAATTCTTTTTGTGAAGAAGAAGGATGGGTCTATGAGGAAGTGTGTGGATTTCCGACAGTTGAATAAAGCGACGGTGAAGAACAAGTATCCTTTGCCGAGGATTGATGACTTGTTCGATCAGTTGCAGGGATCGGTCGTTTACTCGAAGATTGATTTGCGCTCTGGTTATCACCAGTTGCGGATTAGAGACGCTGACGTGGCAAAGACAGCTTTTTGGACTCGATATGGACATTATGAGTTTCTTGTCATGCCGTTTGGGTTGACCAATGCCCCAGCTGTGTTCATGGACTTGATGAATCGCGTCTTCAGTGAGTATATCGATCGGTTCGTGATCGTCTTCATAGATGACATCCTGGTATATTCGAGGAGCTTAAGAGAGCATAAGGAGCATTTGAGACTGGTGTTGTAGATATTGAGAGACTCGCAATTGTACGCCAAGTTCAGCAAGTGCGAATTCTGGCTTGATCAAATTATCTTTCTGGGTCATGTGATTTCGGCGCAAGGGATTTTGGTGGATCCGAGTAAGGGCGAAGCAGTTCTTAACTGGGAGAGACCTAGGAACGTTTCAGAGATCCGCAGTTTCTTAGGATTGGCTGGCTATTACATGCGTTTTATCAAGAAGTTCTCTTCGATAGCCAGGCCTTTGACTCAATTGACTCAGAAGGATAAGAAGTTTGTTTGGACTGACGAGTGCGAGTTTAGTTTTCAGACGTTGAAGAAGAAGTTGACTACTGCTCCTGTCTTGGCTCTACCGTCTGGATTTGGAGCATTCGTGGTGTGCTCCGATGCTTCTCTCAATGGTTTAGGATGCGTTCTGATGCAGAACGGGTACGTGATTGCTTATGCTTCTCGACAGTTGAAGCCTCACGAGACAAGGTACCCTGTTCATGATTTGGAGTTGGCTGCGATAGTGTTTGCCTTGAAGATTTGGCGGCATTATCTGTATGGTGAATAGTTTGTGGTGTACACCGACCACAAGAGCCTGAAGTATATCTTCACGCAGTCTGATCTGAATATGAGGCAGCGACGATGGATGGAATTTTTCAAGGACTTTAACTGTGAGATTCAGTATCAGCTTAGGCGGATGAACTCGGTTGCCGATGCCTTGAGTAGGAAGACCCAGCCTGCGATGCTTTCTTCTTTGAGAATCTCTAAAGTCTACGAGCAGTTGAGTAATTCTGGTTCGCATTTCCAGCTGGGTGATCAGTACTTCATGGTTTCCTCGATTCAGGTGGAACCACAGATTGTGAGAAACATCAGGGAGGCGCAGAGGATTGATCCGTACATTCATGAGTTGAATATTAAAGCCCGAAGTGGTCAGCCTGATGATTTCTCTGTTTCTTCGGATGGATGTCTGAGATTTTGAGGAAGATTGGTGGTTCCGAACTTGGTCGATTTGAAAGAGACCATTATGATGAAGCGAATTGTAGCCAGTACAGTGTGCATCGGGCGAGAGGTTTGAGCATCGGGTTCGAGTTCTTCCCCATTCTGTGATGTGTTTCCGTGTCTACCCCTGCTGGTGTGAGTCTATGGTCTCGTGAAGTGGTGTTGGATTGTGTTCTTCGATTCAATGAACATGTGTTGGTGTCCAATCTGATTTTTTTGGGAATTAGAGATTTCGATTGCATCTTGGGGATGGATGTGTTATCTAGCTGTAAGGCTACAATCGATTGGTTTTCATGGTGTGGTGAGGTTTCGCCCTGACTCGGGTGAGAAGTGGGAGTTCTACGGTGCTGATTCACGCTCGAAGATTCCACTAGTTTCTGCCATGGAGATGTTTAGCCTGCTATCTCTAGGTAATGCGGGATTCATGATCTATGCGCTTGACAGTTCCCAAGAGCCGCAATTGGAGTTGAGTGATATTCCGGTCTTTCGAGAGTTTCCCGACGTGTTTCTGGATGAGATTCCTGGATTCCCTCCAAGACGTGAGATCGACTTCAGCATCGAGTTGGTGCCCGGTACTGCCCCGATTTCTAGAGCTCCTTACCGGTTGGCTCCAACGGAGTTGAAAGAGCTGAAGGATCAGCTGAGAGATCTCCTGGAGAAAGGCTTCATCAGACCGAGTATGTCGCCTTGGGGAGCTCCAATTCTTTTTGTGAAGAAGAAGGATGGGTCTATGAGGAAGTGTGTGGATTTCCGACAGTTGAATAAAGCGACGGTGAAGAACAAGTATCCTTTGCCGAGGATTGATGACTTGTTCGATCAGTTGCAGGGATCGGTCGTTTACTCGAAGATTGATTTGCGCTCTGGTTATCACCAGTTGCGGATTAGAGACGCTGACGTGGCAAAGCAGCTTTTTGGACTCGATATGGGGCATTATGAGTTTCTGGTCATGCCGTTTGAGTTGACGAATGCCCCAGCTGTTTTCATGGATTTGATGAATCACGTCTTCAGTGAGTATATCGATCGGTTCGTGATCAATCTGGCAGTTGCTGTAACAAGTGGCGAGCCTCATTTTCTTCCAAAGGACAGACATGAATATACCAATGAAGACAAGAAAAAGGCGAATCTGGACAACGTGGCAAAAGATATACTATTCAAGACGCTGGACAAGGACAAGAATATGTTCAGCAAGATCAAGAACTGTGCCACTGCTAAAGAAATATAGGAAAAGCTGACCCAGATCTGCGAAGGCAATAATGAAACCAAAGAAAACAAACTTACTGTGGCCCAGCAGAAGTATGAGGCGATCAAAATGAAAGATGGAGAGACAATGGCGGAGTTTGACGAACGTTTCAGTGCTGTGGTGATCGAGCTGAATAGTCTTGGCAAAGAATACAGCAACCGTGAACTGGCGCTGAAAGTGATGAGGGCACTGCCAAAGGAATGTGATGTAAAGACTATGGCAATGCGAGAGTCCAAGGATCTAAACAAGCTGAAGCTTCATGATCTGTTTGCCAACCTCAAAGCATATGAGTTCGAACTGGAAACAAGATCAGAAGCTGGTCCATCAACCTCCCAGCCGACAAAAGCTCTTGCTGCTACAACTATTGAACCGTGCTCTCCAAGCACAAGCAAATCAGTAGACCAACTCTCTGACGATGTCATGTCCCTCTTCGTTAATAAGTTTGGGAAATACCTGAGAAGATCCTTCAACCCTTCTACTTCTTTCAATAATTTTAATAAATCTGATAAAGTTGCATCTGAATTAATCTGCTATAACTGTGATCGTCCAGGGCATTTCGCTGCTGATTGCAACAGACCCAAGAGGAACGATAGATACAAGCGAGATGATAGAAGAGCTGACGATCGATACAGGAAAGAAGAGCTATACAGACGTGATGAGGAAGATGATGAAAGAACTGTTGATAGGTTCAAGGACAAGTCCAAGGACAAATTCAAAGAAAGATCGAACGACAGAAGGATGAAGACCAGCAGCAACAAGAAACCCAGCCGCAGACATGATCGTAAAGTATTGGTGGCTGAGGAAAGCACCAAAATCTGGGCAGATAGTGATTCATAATCTTCATCCAGC
This sequence comes from Dorcoceras hygrometricum, assembly GCA_001598015.1. Taxonomy (NCBI): domain Eukaryota; kingdom Viridiplantae; phylum Streptophyta; class Magnoliopsida; order Lamiales; family Gesneriaceae; genus Dorcoceras; species Dorcoceras hygrometricum. Next base: position 10,215 of record KV015032.1, on the reverse strand, counting down.
AGTTCATCTTCAAGTGACAGTGAACAGGAGGAAGTTCATTGTCTCATGGCTAAACAAACAGACGATGATGAGGTATTTGATTTTTCGAATGTTGAATTTACACGTGATGACCTTGTCACAGCACTAAATTACATGGTCAAGTGTACATGAAGCTTTCTCACTCATTCGAGGAAGCTAAAGCTGAAAACATGAGTCTAAAGAGTAGTTCGATTGAATCAAATTCTGATGAGTTTGAGGATATTGACATTTTAAAGACTGAGTTGAGTAAGCTACAAGCTGAGAACGAGATGCTGAAAGATGAGACCAGTGAGATCAAAGCTGAAATTGAAGCATTGAATCAATTGGTGAGCTCCTGGAATCATTCTTCTCGAGTTCTTCACAAACTGAACGGTAATCAAAAACTAGCCAGTGATAAGACTGGTGTGGGATTCAATAGTAGTGAGTTCAGTGAAGGAGAGACAAGTATTCAATCACGATCAGCCTATAACAAGTTCAATAAAATGAGCTTTGTCAAAGCTGACATGATATATAACTGCCTTGAGTCGGTGAAATATGATATTCATAACTCTCAAAAGCTGAGCGAAAATGGAAAATCTGGTATCGGCTTTTCAAAACCTGAGAGTTTCAAGTCTAACTGGCTAAAGAACAGACTGGAAAAAGACAAAGCGAAAGCTGGTCAAAAACCGTTTGTTCCTAACCAGTCCTGGCGTAACTCGAAGAAGGTAAAAACCGGTTGGAAGAAGACTCAGTCAAGGAGAGATTCATATGGTCAAAATATGAAACCAAGACTCAAAAGATCTCCACGCAATTTTGCACAGACCTTTGTGGATCCTAGAACTGGAAAAACCGTAAGGATTATTCAAATATAGGTCCCGAAAGGGGTAATCCAATCTGGACCCAAGTAAAATTGGGTACCAAAATTTGCTTTTCATAATTGCAGGATCACTGGTACAAAGCACCAGCTGATGGATCAAAAGTGTGGTATTTGGACAGTGGGTGTGCACGTCACATGATCGGCAATCCCAAGCTATTAACAGACGTGATTCCACACAAAGGAGCTAAAATTGTGTTTGGTGACAATGCTTACGGTAACACTGTGGGTAAGGGTAAGCTTATCCATGGTAACATTTCAATTGCTGATGTACTTGTTGTTGATAATCTTAAATATAATCTGATCAGTATTAGTCAACTATGTGACAAAGGTTACATAGTCAAGTTTCAACAACACACATGCACGATTCAGAGTCCTAGTGGTCTGACTGTGTTGGTAGGAAAACGTTCGGGGAATACCTACATTATCGACTGGTCAGATCAGCAGGAACCTGAACAATTGTGCCTCGCAGCTGGCTCTTCCAAGAGCTGGTTGTGGCACCAGATAATGAATCATTTGCATTTCAAAACAATTGCTAAATTGAGTCAACATGATTTGGTTTCTGGTCTGCCAAAAATCAGTTTTTCAAAGGACAAGATTTGTGCAGCTTGTCAGCTGGGAAAACAAATAAAATCCACTTTCAAAAACAAAGGCGGTAAACGTTCTTCCCGTTGCCTTGAGCTCTTGCATATGGATCTTTTTTGGTCCTATTTCAGTCACGAGCTTAGGGGGAATGTCATACACCCTTGCAGTTGTTGATGATTTTTCAAAATATACTTGGCTGTTATTTTTAAAAGCAAAATCTGAAACCACCGACCAGCTGATAAAACTTTTAAAACGTTTGCGAAATGCCAAGTCTTGTTCAGTCAACCGGATAAGAATTGATCGCGGTATTGAATTTCTAAATTTTAAATTAACTTCTTATCTGGAGGACTTGGGAATAAAGAATGAGCTATCAACAGCAAGAACTCCTCAGCAAAACGGGTTAGCTGAAAGGAGAAACCGCACTCTTAAAGAGGCTGCTAGAGCTATGATTGCATATTCCGGAATTTCTCAAAAATTCTGGGCAGAAGCAGTTAACACAGCGTGTTACACTCAAAACAGATAAATGATTAATAGGATGCACGATAAAACCCCCTATGAGATCTGGAATAGCAAGAAACCTGACATTTCATATTTCAGGGTGTTTGGATGCAAGTGTTTCATTCATAATAATGGCAAGAAGCATCTAACAGCTTTTGAACCTAAATCTGATGCAGGTATCTTTTTAGGATATTCAGCAGTAAGCAAAGCATTTCGAGTGTTCAACAATCGAAGCTTAACGGTTGAAGAATCAGCACACGTCGTGTTTGATGAAACCAACTTCAAGTCAAATTCAGCTACAAGCTTACACGATTTGTGTTCACGTTTGGAATCAACAAGTCTTGAAGAATCAGACGATGACGTGGCACAAAGAGAATCAGCTGAGGGGGAACAACCAGCAGTGGTCACAATGCACAACAACGTTCAAAAATATCCAGAAGGTAATCCTGTTATTATTGAGTTAACTAACATGGATCAGCTGCAGGATCGAACTACAAGTGCACCAACTGCTGAAATAAAGCGTCAAAGTGTCAAGACCATATGACTTCAGACGACGCTCAAATAACGACTGAACAACCAGCAGCAAGAAATTTTCAATTGGTATCACCTGCTGGACGACCAGTCGCAAGAAATTATCAATTGGTATCTCCTGCTTATCAATCAGTCGCAAGAGATATTCAACAAGCATCAAGGCTACCTGCTGGTCAATCAGCCACTAGCGCATCAAGTCCACCTGCTGATGTGCCAGCAGCAAGTAAGTCGTACCAGCAGGAAGCAGACGCACAAGCTAGCAATTCACAACATCAATTGGCGTCTGCTGATCCAGTCGTTGCAACTCATTCAGCAACTCAGGGGGAACAACAAAAATCAGTCGAAAGAGATATTCAACAAGCATCAAGGCTACCTGCTGGTCAATCAGCCACTAGCGCATCAAGTCCACCTGCTGATGTGCCAGCAGCAAGTAAGTCGTACCAGCAGGAAGCAGACGCACAAGCTAGCAATTCACAACATCAATTGGCGTCTGCTGATCCAGTCGTTGCAACTCATTCAGC